>LOJH01018127.1:0-21927 GCA_001685095.1 Ellobius talpinus
TGCGGGAGCCGGGTGGGACGAAAGCAGGCCTGCGCTCCCCTATCACTACATAGAAGGAAAGCACAGTCCCAAGGAGGCTAACTACATCCATGACAAGAAATAAGTAATCTCACATGAGCAAAGCCCAAAGGAAACATGCACACAGACCCACACAAACTCACACACTACAAAATACCACCACCACAACCAACAACAAAATATTAGGAATTAACAGTCATTGGTCATTAATAGCACTCAACATCAAAGAACTCAATGCTTCAATAAAAGGACACAGGCTAGCAAATTGGATGGAAAAACAGGACCCATCCTTCTGATGCATAGGAGAAACACACTTCAACATCAAGATAGACATAAACTCAGAATGAGGATTGGAAAAAGGTTTTCCACACCATTGAACCCAAGAAACAAGTTGGTACAGCCATTCTACTCTAATATCTAACAAAATAGACTTCCAATCATAATTAATAAAAAAGATGGGGAAGGACATAATGACATTTCATAATTATCAAAGGGAAAATCTACCAATATCATGTCTCAATTCTGAACATTTTTGCCCCAAGTACAATGGCACCCACATTTGTTAAAGAAACATTACTAAAGCTTAAATAACATATCAAACCCCACACATTAACAGTGGCAGATGTCAACACCTTACTGTTACCAATGGACAGGTCATCCAGACAGAAACTAAACAGAGGAATAATGTAACTAACATATGTTATGAGTTAAATATACCTAACAGATATCTACAGAATGTTTCACCCAAACACTAAAGAATATACTATATCTTCTTCTCAGCACTACATGTAACTTTCTCCAAAACTGACCACATACTTAGTCACAAAGCAAGTTGCAATAGATTAAAAAATTAGAATAACTCCCTACATCTCACCTGATCACCATTGATTAATGTTTGAGTTCAATAACAACACAAACTGCAAAAAATCATGTGTACTCATAGAAACTGAACAGCTCTCAAAAAATTGCCACTGGGTCAAGCAAGAAAAAAAAGAAATTAAAGACTTCCTAGAATTCAATGAAAATAAATGTATAACATACCCAAACTTATGGAGCACACAAAAACAGTGCTAATAGGAAAATTCATACCACTAAGAGCCTTCATTAAAAAAATAGAGATGTCTGTTATTAACAACTTAGCATCATACCTGAAAGCTCTATAACAAAGAAAAACAAGTTCATCCATGAAACGTAGATGCAAGAAAATAATTAAATGGAGGGATGAAATTAAGGAAATAGAAAAAACAAGAAGAATGAAACAAAGAATTGGTTCTTTGAGAAAAACAACAAAATAGACAACCCTTGTCCAAACTAGATAAATGATAAAATATATCAAAATTAACAAAATCAGAAATGAAAAGGGGAACATAGCAACAGATAGAGGAAATCCAAACAATCAATGACTATTTCAGCTTTAGATCCATGCCATGAGAAGAAGCCCACCTTTGACACTGCCTGGAGAGCCAGAAACCAGAGGCTGGAAATACCAAAGACCTAGAATAGATCCAAATATGAATGGAAAAAAGTCTGTGACATGATTCTTAATACCTCTCTACTATACTCATATACAGGAGCCTAGCATAGTACTCTTCAGAGAGGAGGTATAAAACCAACCTATACAATTTTGGCTCATTTGTCTGTGCTTCTACTATAAGAAAAACTGAACTTGGTTATAAATTGAAGTTTGTGCTCAGGTTTCTGTTACTTTCTTTCATTACCTTTCTTAACCCATAACCCTGCATAGTGGTCTATTTGATGTGTATAGTAGACAGCAGAAGCATATTTTGACAATGTGCATGTATAACTTGAAGAATGAATGGATAAAAGAGATCATTTGTTTTGATAGCAATGAGCAGAACTCCGAATTGCCTATAAGGGCCAGAGACATGTGAACGTGCATTGACTGATACTACATGAATACTTTAATTATTAAGTCTAGTCTTTAATGAAAAGCTCTGTTGCACAGTTATAAATTATATGGTTTAAACAAACTTCTTTCATTCTCTACTTTAAAATATTTTGTATTAGATAGCTTCTTGAAAAATATGATTATGCATATGCTCTCAGAGTAAGGAAGAAAATATAGTTGTAATGGAAAAATCAATTTGTTGAATCTATACTTTTGTGTTAAAATATATTTTCACTTTGAAAGTTACTAGGATTCATTGCCTCTATTCATTTCTTACTGTGGAATTATTTGGACATGGCAATCAATGTACCTTTCTGTCCCATGACTGTATAGCAATTTCTTAAGGTTTCTTTTAGAAATACTCCTAGATGTCGTAAATATGTTGAAAATAATAGAACCAAGGATATTGTACTCTTCATAAAGAAATTTCACAAAAATTATTTTAAATAAACTTAAGTTTTATTGACTTAAGAATGAGTTATCAAGGCCCTATGCAATGCCAGCAAGATTCTGAGAATGTGCTTATTTCTCATCAAGACTACAGTAGGAACTTCAAGTATTACTTTTTAGGAAGAAGTAGAAGAATTTCACACAATTCGAAAATTAAACACATTTGGTTATTTTGTGTGAGTCTGCTCAGCAGAGCTGTTAGTGAAAACATAGGTTATCTGAAATCTATCGTCCTAAGTCCCAGATAAGAGAAAGCCCATATGTTAATAGACATAAATTTGCAGAAAGGTTACATGATAGTATAATTAACTACCTTAAAAAACAGGCATGATGTCAGTTGGTACAGTAAGTTCAAATCTAGTGTTGTGATAGAAGCAATAAGCAATCAAGGCAGTAAATGGTTCAAAGATTTTTCTGTTCTGTTAAAAGTCAAAGAAAAATAAGAAGAGAAAGCTTTTATTTTTACACAAATTCTCTAGGGTAGAGCATGGAAAAAAGTGGGTAAGAAATGCAAAACAATTACAGTTTCTTAAGCCTCTCAGCGTAAAACTAAGAAAACTAGAGGCTACATCTCCATTTGAGCCATACAGACAGTTCCATGGTCACAGACAGGCCACAACTAAGCATCTAACAATCATGAGAAGAAATGATATATAAAAAAGACAAAAAAGTGAATGTATACATCTATGGAAAATGTGCTGATCACAGCACACATATTCATTTAGCTCTGTGCAAGCAAAAATCATATTCCATGCATCTTAAAAGTCCCTAATATACAAGGGATAGGGAAAATTGTAAAACAATAATAAAAATAGGATTGACTATCTATTCAAAAATCAAAAGATACAAAATTATAATAGGACTGTAGAATAGTGTCTCAATATGCAGGCAGTCATATAACTTTAATAATCAAAGGTAATATGAGACCCTTCTTGTGAAGAAAAGCATGATTACACAAATATTAAGTAGTCTGGTTTTTCTATCATCTTTATACAGGCTCTTACCATTAGAGAAGAGAGAACCTCACTTAAGAAAATGTACCCATATTATATAATATCTGGCTGCAGGAATGCATGTTAGGCATTTTCTTAACTCTTTCTATAGCCCAGTCCATTGTGGGTGATGCCACTCATGGGCTGGAGCTGTTGGTTCCATAAAAATTTAAACAGAGCAAGCCCTGACAAACTAGCTAGGAAGCAGCATTCCACCCTGGTTTCTGCATCAGCTCTTGCCTCCAGGTTCTTGTATTGTTTGAGCTCCTGTCTTGACTTCATTTCTTTTGGTCATGGTGTTTGTCCACAGCAATGGTAACCCTATCTAGGATAGATATCTACACAATTATTAATGTTTGGAAGTTACCTCTTCCTAGTACACAACAATGGGTCTGAAGAGCCATGGATTGCTAGCTACAACCATAGACTGTTTTTCCATATTAGTCATAATCCTTCATTTCACAACTGCCTAACAGTCTGAGGAAAAGGCTCTTCTAGTGTATAGTGCTGTTTAAACCTTAATTTCTCCAAAACCTTTTGGCTAAGAGTTAAAAATCAATGCCTTAGTTTTAAGATTAAGTTGAGAATCTCAAAGTGACTTAATGCAGAGGTTTCAGCACAGGATCTCTAATGAGAATGTAGTAAAGACAGTCATTCAATCAAACCCATTGTTAACTTGGTCTATAGATATTCCCAAATTTTATACTGGGGAGACTTAATTAATTTTCCCTTGCTACGAAATATAAAAGTTACTGATGAAAATACTGCTAGTTCTAAATATGCTTTTACTAAATAATACTATGTATCTACAGAATATTAGTAAGTTAACCATCCTAAAATTATGTTTTAAGATTTTGGTATTAAAACCTAGCTTGGTTGAAGAACTCTCCAGCTTTTTACCAATATTTTACATAGGCCAACACAGTTTCTGAAATCCATTTTAGACCATCTTTTGGTATGTTGTCATTGGAAAGCAGTAGTTCATGAACGATTGCCTCAAGGACTTTTAGGAGGATTGCAAATTATTGAAGTGGAAAATCTTTATAGGAGATCAAAATATATCCTAATATCAACCCTGAGGTCTTATGTTGAATAGTCAAGCATGGCTGCATAAAATAGATTGAATAAAACCAGCAGCATTAAAGATCCCGGCTCCCTAGGACTGGTGATGGATGACTCCGGTCAGATGCCATCAACACCATCTTAACCAGTCATTTCATCATGAAAGTTTCAAGCTTTGGTAAACATCCCCAGAAAACCCACTTTATTGTTGTCAGAGAAGAGATCTCTATGGTCAGCAAAAGTCACAATAGATTAATAATTGAATGACTGACTGTTGAAGGATGGGACTTCTCTGTCTACTGTGAGACAGTATCACTTGACTAAGTGGCATGTGTATATATCTCAGGTGAGGTCTTCTCTTATATGCAAATCAGTTAAAATTCATTCATTGCATGCTTTTTATTCAATATGATTCAATTGGAATATGCAGATATTTCACCATGTAAGATCAGGTCATTTAAAATATAACCAATACAGGGAAACATAATCCAAATGATTATAAAATCAAACAATAATTATTAGAAGTTTTTATAGTTCTAATAAATTTTTCCTAGGGTTCATAATTAAAAATCTACAAGAAAATAGAATATCTTTTCATTTGGTTTTTATATGCCTTATCTTACACCAATCCTCCATTTCTCCCTATCATATCTTTCCCCCATCAATAGATTCCTATGGCTTTTGGATTTTACTATAGTTTGGTCAATAAGGAATCAGTACAGGAAGAACAAAGAGACAGATTGAATTTGGGATATATATACTATCTCATTATGAACCTTATTAGGTCTTATTCAGCTGGGTAAGGTCAGCCATACAAACAAGTCTCTTCCATTATACTACAGAGTGTTACACTATCTTGCAGGTTGATGCGGGATTTCCCTCTGTAGGCTGTGGTTACCATTGATAAATAAAGGAACTGATTTGGGCCTATAGCAGAGTTATAGGGAGACAGAGCTAGGTGAGGAAAACTAAGCTAAATTCTGGGAGAAAGGAGACAGAGTCAAAAAGAAGTCATGAAGTCTTCGATGGAGACAGACATGCTGAAACTTTGCTGGTAGGCCACGACCTCATGGTGATACACAGATTAATGGAGATGGGTTAAATTAAGATGTAAGAGTTAGCCAATAAGAAGCTAGAGGTAATGGGCCAAGCAGTGATTTAAATAATACAGTTTCTGTGTGATTGTTATGGGAGTCTGGGTGGCTGGGACAAACAAATGGCGTTCCTCCAAGAGCAGGTCCCTCTTCATGTGGAGAACACAGCCTTGCACGACCCACGTGTGTCTCAGCAGTGTGCTGCTTTCCATCAGCCATTAGTGCCTGAGTTCAACCTCTGTGACTGTGAGACTTCCTAATCCTAAATGAATAATCTATTATATTCCACTTGTGTGATAAGAACTTAAAAATTTCAGCAAATTTCTCCCTCCCCTCTGAGAATCCCAGGCACTTTAGTTTTATCTACCTCTTATGTAGATTTTATAACCAGAGAATTTGTCTTTTCTTCCCCAGGGAAGATCATGACTAATTTCAGAGATAAAGTGATCTCTCTCTCTCTCTCTCAGATACACAAACACACACACCCCACACACACCCCTACTAAACAGTCATGTACTTTCAGGCATATACTTGTAAACACACACACATGCACATGCACAGACATACACAGATGTGCATGCTAACACATGCACATATATTGGGCCCAACTCACACTCATGAAACTGAGTTATACCATTTTCTCACTGGACAGTCCTTTTGTGTTTTTATTTTGTGATCTGCTTCACTTTGGAATAAACAATAGCAGCACATGAGGGAAATATCACAAATAAGTGCAGAGTCAACAAATAAGTAATTAAGACACAATTCTGTCACAGTAAAATTTGGTCATGTGACTCTGGTATAGTTTTGTAAGATGATGGAACCTAACACTTGGGCAGTGAATGACAAATCTGTGAGAGTCAAGGAAGTCTTGAGAATACATAAGGACAGGAGATCTCTTCACATTGAAAACTAAAAGATTTGCATTTTCTTGATTAAACAGGGTAATTAATTGCTGGATATATTTAGGGAGAAATCTAAAGAATCACTACCAAGAATAGTTTAAAATAATTAATAACATTATAATCTAAATTACTTTTAGAGGGTATTATTGATTAAACTGGTGACCACTATGCCATTAAGATGGAAAATGTTTATACGGAAGATGGATTTTAAATTCTTTTAAGCTTAGAGACACACAAGAGGTAATCAAGTTTTATATAAAGATATTCACTCAGTTTGCAAAAGTCATCTGAGCTCCCAGAAAAATAAGATATATTTGCATTTCATATGTGTGTTAGAATTTCACATCTAGAAACGAGCTCTATGCACAGACTGTAATTCAATGTGTGTGTGTATGTATTCTGAACCAATAATTATATTTCAGTATAAAAATAGGAACATATGTTTATGGAATGAAAATGCATTAATAGTAAATGGGTAAACCAGTAAGTATGTCATGACAGAAAAAAATATTTTACTGTTTCATTTTAGTTTTGCTGTTATTCTTGTTAAAAACAATATTATTTTTAGGCTTTCTATACAGAACAATCGGTTAGGATACGTATGGCCACGATTCTCTGCAGCTTTCTTGCCAGGAAGCTGAGCTTATCTCCCCTTGCTCTTTGTATCTGCAGCAGTATTGACCAAAACAAGGTAGCAGAAGTGTCACTGGACATCCATGAAACCTTGGTTCTGATAAGGCTTATCATTTCAAATTTTCCTAAAGCCAATCAGTAACAAGGGTAGAAAACATAGAAATTGAAGCTGAGGCACATCACCCATTTCAGGGTAGGCTGCAAATATGGGAAGCCATTTTGTACTAGCCTATTCCCACCTAATCTGATAGCCTGCTGTAGACACAGAAGTGAGCCGATAACATCTCACAGAACAAGGATAAGTCATCTACTTTGAACCTTGCTAAGACTGTCAACCATGATCTTATTAGCAAGGAAACTGTTTTTTGAAGTAGTGAGCCTTTGGTATGCTTTGCCTGTAGTAACAGAGAAATAACAGATGAAGAAAACCAAGACACAAGAGGCAGAAATATTTCTACCAAAATATTTTCTCAACTGTATTTGTCAGTATTTGTCATAAACTGTCAGAATGAAAAGTTTTCTTGGGTTTTGTTTTAACACTCCCAGATAGTTTATGTGCATTGGTGAATAGAAACACAGAAATAAATAAGTAAATAAGTAGACAAGGGGATAAAAAGCTCAGAAATTAGGAGTAATATATCCATTCTGTAGGTTTTGCTTAGTACATGCCAGTAAATAACAGCTTTCTTCATTCTTTCAAGTAACTATACTATTGGTGTGATTGATTACATTTTATTTAACAACTCTTTACGGGCATGCAGTTTGGTGGTTGACATAATATCTGCTACAGAAAGGGTTACAGCAATTAGTTTTATTCTTTTCTCCATAAACACATACAAGGACATCTCAAGGAAAAAAAATTTTTAAAAGAAAATTTTTTGTTGGTTTATCTTTGGATCACAACTTTCCAATTGTGATCTTTGAAATCTGTATCCACTTTATTGTGCTTACTTCATGAATTCAGGGGTCAGTTTTGCTTGTTGGTGCCCAAATTGCAGGAATTACACAACTTTGTTTGCCCAGTGTTTATGATTCAAACTACCCTGAAGGTCATGGATAATCAGCCTTCCTTGAATTCTTGAAAACTGTTTCACCGGTTAGTGATGTGTATATTTAGATTTTCAGTATTTGGAGGATCTAGTTAGTTAGCCAATGTTCATTGATCCCTTTCAAGCTTCATTCAGAGAGAATGCAATTTACCTAAGTAATCTACAAATTTTTGATGATCAGAGAGATTTAGCACCTCACCAAATCCACTTGGCTTTAACTAAGTGGCTGTCTAACAAAATAGTACCTCATAAAAAATGACACCCCAAAAGTAGGTGTGTGATCTGGAGGAACATTTGAATAAAATAAGCAAAGATTAAGTGTAGCTCATAACTGTGGAATTGGACACAAACAAAACTCCAATTTATCCAGGGGCACAAAGTTCTATTCTTATAATAGCTAAAGTTATAGAACAGAGAATAAAATACAGCAAACCTGAGATATAGCCTGAAAGGTGCTTGATTTCTGCTACCTCCTTTCCAGATGTATTGCATCTTCATCACCCTGGCAGGCACGGCACACTGTGAGACAAGGGCCAGTCATTTCTTCTGTTATCTCAGGATGCTTGGCAGTTCTTTACACACAGAGGTTTGGGTCCCAATGAAGAGCAGTCCAATCTCTTCCCACCAGTAAAGTACAGATTATGAAAGCTACTGCAAAAGAGGGATGCGTTTCTGCCTTAGCTAGAGATGGTCAGTCCCTTCTCTCACTTCCCTAAGGGAAAAACAGTTATTGTGCTAGTGGGTTGTACCTCTACCAAAAACTAGCAAGTAAAGTGACCATGTAATGAAGCTTATATTGTCAGCCCCAAATCCGAACCTAGTAATCCTACTTTCAGTTTAACTGTGACATATCAGCCTTGGTACATGGCATAGAACTACAACTTCAGCATCTGAGCATCAGACCATCAAGGTGAATGGGGCATAGGTGCTTTGGTCAGTCTCAGAGAGGACAATATCTCTTCCAGTGTGAACATATTCTTAGCATATCCTGTCAAACAATCAACTGCCACTTCAACACTAATTAGAAGCAATGAATATGAACTTAAATACTTGACTTTATTTCAGAAAACTTGCTTCTACTATAGTAAAAGCAAAAGTAAAAGGTTCTTAACCAGTGCGTCACATTCCCTTTTGAGGCCAAACAACCCAAAACAGTGGTCACCTAAGACCATCAGATAACACAGATAGTTATTATTCATAATAATAACAACAAATTTACAGCCATGAATTATCAACCAAAGAATTTATAGTTGGGGGGTCACCGCAACATAAGGAACTGTGTTAATGCACTAGGAGTGAAGCACTAGGAAGGTTGAGCACCACCATTAGGAAGGTTGAGCACCACTGTGCTAGTGTTAATGACTGCAAGTGCACCAAAAGAAATGGGAATTTTATTGGTATGCTCTCTACAGCCTTCACAATGATCACTGTGACAACTCACACTTCACTCGAGGAAACTGAGGTTCAGGTGTTAAATTGGTTCAAAGCCAGCAGTCAAACCATCCAGTGAAGCTTAAATATTTCCAGTGAAAAGATTACCAAAACACATTCCAAGAACCTGACTTACTAAACACAGCTGCAAATGGGGCAAGGTGGGAGCTGTCAGTTTCAGATGCGGCCACTTTAGCTGGACTATTTGAGTACCTCTCAGTGGCTCATGCCTGCTACACCATGTTCTCTGTTCCTTACTTATCTTTTTTCTATTAGTATAGAAGAAATTTTGTAGCTAATCTTTGTTTATTAAAATGCACTGAAAACTCAAAACATTTTTAAATATATTTATATATATATGTGTGTATATATGTATGTGTGTGTACATATTTATATTTCAAAATTGTCTTTTTTAGAGGCAATTTTTGTCCTTGTAATTTTTCTTTGCTCTTCATTAGTAATTAAAAATAATTATTTCTATTGAGCCAATGGGAACAGACTGGCTGTGAAAGAGTTAGCATAAGTAAAATCTGTTTATTTCCTGAAATTCATAGAAAATAAAGAATTTCAATACATTTTACCTAATCTTCCCAAGCTTTACAAGTGTGTCTTAGCTACTTTTGTAAGTTTATTCTTTTGTAAAATTTCTATTGCATTTTAATTATCCATATTACTTTTCATTTTTCTTGTTAAGACAATTTAGCATCTCAGTCACTGGAGGTTATCATTGAATTAACTCCATAACTCTTCTAATTTATTACTGTGCCTATTTTCTATCTCTCTTTCTTCTGATATGATTATAAAACCTCATTTTTTCTCCTCAATTTCTTTTGATATCCTTATCTCAGGTTCCTTTCTACATCTTATTAACTTTCCTGAAAGAATACTCAATGAAAGATAGTCTTCTTGGTTCACACCCTATTTCTCTGACAGTAAACCATTTAATTGTGAATGAATGTATATGTAGGTAAGCACAAATTTGTTCTTTAAACAGGAAATTTTTAAATTAATTCAATTTATATATGACATAATTAAGAAGTCTCATCTTGTTTAGTGTTTAATCATAGGTCATTATTTTTTAATCTACCTCCACATACGTTTCTCTCTGTCCATGTGTAGTGTGTATCTCTGTCTCTGTCTCTCTCTCTGTGTGTATGTGTGTGTAATGGTATAAATTATAAATGATAAATGGCTATAAATGATAAAAATATATGTCTTCTTTGTACTTTAGATTTGCTTTTGATTTATCTTATGTATGCCTTTATCATTATAATCAATTATGCTAGATTTTTTTACATGGCTAAAAATAGTAATGAGTACTTTTGAAAACAGAAACAGCATTATAAAAATAATAAGTTCTATATATTATAAGAATTAGTATAGCTTTCATACAAAGAAATATTTCAGAAGCAAGCTTAAAACTTTGAGGGGACACAAAATGGGGTAATGCCTAAGAGATGTCATCACCCTGAAATCATTTCCAACTTATCATTAATTTTGAGAAGGAATAGATTATAACTTTGAAACACAGTTTTATAATATGAATAAAGTCATATTTCTTAATGGCTTTATGATTAGTCCAAGGACTCTGCACCATCACTGCAGTGCAGAAATTCTATCCAGCAATTCAAATTAGGCTGTACATCAGAAGTCTAAGGAATGGTCTAAGAATGGTACCTTAAAAGGGATGCGCTGAGGCAGATGGGAGAAATGGAGGAAAAGAGAACACTGCAACAAAAGGTCTTATGTAAAATTACGGATAAACTAAATGCAAAGCAATGAAAATAAAAAATAAAGGAAGAAAACATTATTTTTAATCATGTGCTAGCTCTGAAAAATTACTATTGTAATACATGTCAGACCTTAATTAGAAACATTGGCCATTTGAAAAGTGAGATGGCATAGAAAACAACTTGGAATAATACATTTTTATTCTACAAAATGAGTTAAAATGAAGCAAGAATAGTTGAATATGTCTAAAATAATTGAAAAATTTAGGAAACAAAAATCTAGGCAGTGATTTGCAAATACATGGGACTGGATTGTTCTCCCTAAAAGAAAGAAAAAATGGAGAGGCATTACAGAAGGAAAAGGGGACAGAGAAAGGGTGAGGCAAAGAGTGGGCTAGAAGAGACAGATGATAGATGGATCTATAGATAGCTGGATAATAAGTGACACACAGAACAATGAAGTGGGAGGGGCTCTCCATTTATCAACTAGTGCGTTTAATTCTTTGCTTCATTGTCCTTCCTGCAGATGGACATACTTCAGTGATTATTATCACATCTTTGGCAAATGAACAGACTAGCTATAAAATTCTAGTTTAATAGTGTTTTATTTTGTTTGTATATTTTAAAAACATTTTAAAATCATTTTAGTGTTGTGAATATTTGTATAACTATCTATAATCATGCCCACATTTTACAAAGTCATATACCTTAAAACTTAGACTTTACAAAAGTCTATCAATTTGAGAAACAGTCTTTTTTGGAAATGACAGTGTTTCGGACATTTGGTATGGGCTACTGATGACAATGTAAGAATTACCTGAAGTCACAGTAGGCATGAGCTGCTGTGCATGAGGGCTGCTCTTTACTCAAAACAACAAGAAGAGGTAGGTTAGGAGAGAAGAATATGGGATTAAAATATTAAAATGACATTTCAACTTTAACTGAAATTATGCTTTTTGGAAAAAAAAAGAATTCCTTTCCAAGAAATTACTAAGACAACGAAAAGTACAAAACAGTGGTTCTCAGAAACAGAGATGGATTCAGACTCCTGATTCAAACTGACTTCTGGCTCTCACTCTAAATATGCATATGTGCTTAAATGTATATACATACATACATATATAAGCCACCTGTGTACTTGAGCTAATAACACCACATTTTAAAGGGAAATTTATAGATACCTACCCCCCAGCTACCTAGCCAGCTTTTCAAAGTAGCTTCACAATTGTCTCTTGAAAAAAAACTTGTTTTGAATGCTTATTATTCCATTCATAAAATATTCATTGAAGGCCAGCTATGCATTATGTTGTCAGATGATCACTAAAAAGATATGCATGTGATTTGCACTATATTATAAAAAAGAGTATCAATGACATTTAAAACATTGTGATAACTGCCATTTACTTCTTAGTTGGCAATGAAAGAGAGATCAGTTTTACTGATATGGCTTTCTTTCTTGTTGTTTTTAAATTTAAGCATCCAAACAAAGAGAACTATATATAGAAATAGGGGGAAAAGGCTTTATTGTACCTAAGCTCAGGATGTTTCACAATAAGGACCCCCTACAAGCAAAGAAATTGACTCTAAGTTGCAATATTGATTATACTCCTTTGCTTTTATACAATAAACACTTCTTTAACTCTACAATCATGCTAGTGAAATGACTAATTAAGATATTATTAAACTGATTCAATAATAGAATGGTACATAGATCTAAATTAGCTTTTAATAATCTTAGAATTTTATTTTCTTAAGTAATAAATGTGAAAAATGTGAATTAAATTAAGTATGCTCCAGCATGGCACAGTGCAGAGAATTGGGAATAGATAGTTTATGGTAGCAATATAACTTTATATAAATAAAAACAATGGTGATGATGAGTTCTTTCAAAAGAATGAGTCAGAGAGATAATCACAATTTAGTACTCAGAGATGGAAACCATAAAAATAATCAAGTGGATAAAACAGTCCCCCTACTGAGCATCATATTTTGTATTATCCTGAAGAAGAGATGAAATTTACAGAGGAAATGTTTTACCTTTAATGAACTCTAATTTTGATAATCGAGTTGCCAATTAACAGAGTAATTGCAAGTTTACTTTAATGTCACAGTTCTCCTTCAACTATCTTGCGGCTACACTCTGTGTATGTGCTAAATATTTGAAGTACTATTTTTAACGGTATTTTCTTAACATAATTTACAAATTCAGAGGTCACATTTTCCTGGAAGAGCCTGAGGACTTGATCCTACCATAAATCTATCCCAGGAAGAATATTCCAAATGTAAATTTCAACTGACCTCTGTGGAAATAACTCCTACTATTTTGCATTTAATAGCCACTAGAGATTTGTGTGGCCATATATGAATTTCCACATCTGTCAGCTCTAAGTGCACCTCATCTGCCTGTTAAACCTGAGAAGCAGAAATAGATGACAGTCATCAAGCCTTTGAGCTTCTCTTAATTTAGGCACATCATGAAGTAAAGTAGGTTCCTCTGTTAGGCTCTCATTCTGAAAGAGTATTCCTAAGAACTTATGGAAAAGGATGCAACAGGAAGGGAAACAGTCTTACCTCCTCCACTGTACTCTTCTTAGGATGACTGCTGACGAGACAGCCTGCCTAGAAGTGGGTCCTGCTGGGAGAAAGGGATATAAATTGCCCATGCTTGCACCTATGCACTCTGCTACCAAATCACAACATCAGCAAGAGAGCCTTAATGAGATTTTCCTGTGCTATGCTCCTCCACAGATCCCTCCCCCAACTGCTTACTTCCTTTCAAATTGATTAAAACAAAATCAAGTCAGGATCCCCTTGGACATGAGTCCCGGCTAACACACACCAACCACCCGTGTGGGAAATGCATCAATTTATTTTGTGGTGTCTTTTCTCTTCTGTTTTCAACAAATTAAAAACCAGTGTGATAAGGAGAGCCCATTTCTGCCTCACACTTGGCTTCATCATTTGACCACTAGACTTTAGAAAGTATTTTCCAAACTAAGGTTAAGGAAAAAGCCAATCATTTCTGTCATTCTTTGTATTGTCTCTTCATTTTTTCTTCTGTGAGGTGAGGTGGAAAGAAATATCAGGAAATATGAGTGTAGAGACAGCTCTGCCTGGAGTAAGCTCGAGAGCAAAGGTTTTAGACTTTGACTACTACTGGAGCTTTCCCCCTACCCCCAGGACAACAGGAAAACTTGTGACATTACTTAGCACAGATAAGAACAAAATAGTTTTAGGACCACATCCATGTTACAAAACTCCTTTCATATCACATTGTTCATTGCTGTTGAGGCACAGGATCGATGTCTAATGCCAGACTATGTCCCCGGCATCTGACCAAACACTGAACATTAATATTACCTGTCCCTATTATTATCACAGTTTCATGCTTTCCAAGATTCATGGAAGTGAACCATTGCAATATAAAGACAATTTTATCACTCCTCCAAGAATGTCCAATGTATGCCTAATGGCCTTGTTTTATGGTAGGTTTGGGGAGTTTCAAAAAATAATATGAGTGCATAGCACATAACCAGCTCTTTATAATTCATTATATGGATTTTAACATTGTACTTCTTGGCAAGCCAAGGAAATCATGATGCATGCCAATGTCATTTTCTAGCCAGAAACTCTTAAGGTAATATCATCAGTTCTCTCTGCTTTCAGACTAATGATTAAGTCAAGCTTCCAAGCTCCTGGTAATGTATTTAATATTATTACCCAGAACACTTGTATATGAAGTAAAGCTCAGCACCTCTTGCCCTTACAATGTTAATATCACCATTAATGAACTCACTATCATTTTTATAACTATGAAATAAAACTAGTGCTATTATTTTATGTTATTAAGAACCTTCATATGTCCACACTTGAATCCAGCTGAAATTCAACTTGAGGAAAAAGAAGACAGAAGAAAAGCAGGAGGAAAATACTGCCATCTATTTTAATCAACACCTTTGAGAAATGAACTTACTTTTACTTCTCAAAATATGGACATTTCTAATTGATCTTAAATTTAATGTCATTTTTTTCTCAAAAAAGTATTGATCTTTATGAGGAGGTTTAAGAAGTGTATTCAGATTTTCTGAGGAAATTTATCCTAAAGTATTGGCAATTAGTGGTTCTAAAGTAATCAAAAAGGACATGAAAATCATACTATTAGGTACACAGATCAGGAGAGTAATGGGTACCTCTCAACATTCCATCAAACACATGTCACATTCACATTAAAATAATATATATGTTTTGTGTCTTTGAAATTTGTTTAGTATCAAGTATTGTAAAAATTAAAAGAATGGCACCTAGAAGAAATAGTAAGTCCAATGATGGAAAAACAGTCAATTGGTCAATTGCTGGGGAACACCAAAGGTGGGAGACAAAGTTCAGGTAGGTGGTGCAGGTTATACCCCACTTGGAAGATGCATAAATTAATACTTACTCAGGATATTAATGTGCACAGTAAGCATTTATAGGCATTTTCTGCATTATATTCAGTTTATATAGAGCCTTTATCTTTCCTTAGTGAAAATACATCGAAACAACGCAAACTTACAAATGTATCTTTAGACATTAATCATATTTTTTCCTACTTTCTGCCTTCCACTTAACTATTTACTAGAATAAAAATCATGAAGTATGGTCCCATTCTTTCCAGTTTCAGTTTTGTTTCTTTGTTTGATCATCATTCTCAGTAATAAATGAGAATAGCAATATAGAACACTCTGGCAAATAAGAACTGTCATTCCTTCCCCCCTCTTATCCCAAAATATTTGTGCTCTGAAATGTGTCTTTATTTTCTTCTATAATTAAATCTGAAGTTCCATTTTAAACAATTTGGCCTCAAGATTTTGAAAAGTGTCTGCATGAGAAGTTAATGAAAAGTGTCTTTAGATAAAAAAATGAAGAATACATGAACATACACTTATGAAGAAGACATGAAGATACACAGTCACCCCCACAAATCCATATGCACACACACAAACACACACACACACCAGTCAAAAACAAAACAAACAACAAAATCAATAAAAACTGTGAAAGGAATATAAAATCTCTATATTTTATCACATGCTATTTTTAATGCTTTGAGGATATGGATGAAAAATTTAAAACCCAGGAACTGGGACATTTGTTTTTGTATGGAGACATACCTCTGTTCAGTATTGAGAGGGATGATACAGTCAAGAAACTGGAGCAGAGAATGCCTGGTGAATGATGAACTCTCTAAAATGTGTCAAAAGCTGTACACATCACTGTCTTTTGTTCTTCTCTTCATCTGAAGAATTTGACAGATAGGTGATAATCCACACAAGCACTCTACACACCTTGATGACTCAAAAGCAAGTAATAGGTACATGAGAAAAGAAAAATATAACAAAATTTAAACACAGAAAACCAACAACGTTTTATTTATTTTTACTCTACAGGCTTTGCTTATGCATTACGACTTCCTGTTTTGTGATTTTATGGGATTCCTGACTATGTGAGCAAGTCAATATATTATTTTTGTTTCATTTCTTGGTTTTATTTATTCTGTTTTCCTTTTTGCTGCTGTTCTTATTTTTGTCCTATTTGGATTGTTTTTATTTATTTTTATATTACATTTTATTTTATTATTATCCCTTAAATGTTTGTTTGCTTTCTATTGAGAGAAAGAACAAGGGTGGATCCAGATGGGAGAGATGGTGGGGAGATGGAGAGTTAGCAATAACTAGAATATATCATATGAAAAAATAATCAGTTTTTGATTAAAGAAATAAATGATTCCCTGGCCAGAAGACCAGATAGACTGTTGGCAGAACTTCTCCAGTCTCTCTACTTCACCCACGCCTCAGAGTCATCCATAGGGCTACAATTGAACACCAGCTGCAGTTCCCCTCCTCCCAAACCCTGTCCAGTGGATCACACAGACAATCCCCACCTTACCATTCCCACTCTAAACTGTGTCCCAGCCCCCAATTGAGGAAGACACCCCCTGTTCAACCACAAGTCATGCCGCCAAAATACCATGCATCCTGCCCGTGAACCTTCTCTACTCTCTCTAGAGTTTCCTGAGACCCAAGACCCAATCCTAGTAAAACCTGGCCTTGAAACAGATCATTTTTCTCTGGTCTCCCACTATCCTAGTCTCCAATGCAAGTAATCATTCCCCAAGAACACACCAGTCAATCAGGTCAGTCAAACAGGTATCACACAGCCAACACACCCTCTGAATATCCAGAAGGAAACAGAAACCAAGAAGCTAAACCATCATCCAAAAAAGAAAACCCAGAAATTAGCATCTAGGTCTATAATCACCTCAAACCCAGTGTAAGAACCCAATCAGCAATAACCAGGGCAATATGTCAGATACTGTAGATGAAAGTTTCTGTCCTTCCCAGAACTGCAGCAGTTCAGTCCAAAAGAAACACACAGAGGCTTATATTAGTTATATACTGTTGGGAATATTAGCTCAGACTTATTATTATCTAGCTCTTATAACTTAAATTAACCCATAATTCTTGTCTATGTTTAGCCACTTGGATTGTCACCTTTTCTCAGTAAGGTCTCGTCTTGCTTCCTTTGCATCTGTCTGATGACTGACTCTCTAACTTTCTTTCTCTTAGTCTGCTCACCACATCTATACTTCCTGCATGTCCACTGGCCAATCAGCATTTTATTAAACTAATACAAGTGACAAATCCTTATAGTGTACCAGAGCATTATCCTACAACAAGATACCACCTATTCTACTACAGCAGACCCTTAATATCCCAACACAGCTGAATTACAAGAAAAAAAATTAAAACCAACTGTTTGAAAATGATGGAGGTACTTAAACAGGAAATGAAAAAAGTCTAGGGAAACAAATGATTGGAATAAATTAATAAATCTCTTAAAGAAACACAAAAAATCAAACAGGTGAAGGAAATGAATAAAACCATTCAATACCTGAAAATGGAAATCAAAACATTAAAGAAAACATAAACTGAGCAATTATAGAAATAAAAAAAATATTAGGAATGCAAACAGCAGCTACAGAGGTAAACTTAACTAATATAATACAAGAGATGAAAGAAAAATATTGAGGCATTGAAGATACAATAAAAGAAATAGATATATTAGTCAAAGAAGATGTTAAATCTAAAAATTCCTGACACTAAACATTCAGGAAATCTGGGACTTTCTGAAAAATCAAACCTGAGTATACTATGTATAGAGAAAGGAAAAGAAACTCAGCTCCAAGGCACAGAAAATGCTTTCAACAAAAACACAGAACAAAATTTTCCTAATCTAAAGATGGAGATGCCAATGAATGTAAAAGAAGCATACAGAACACCAAATAGATTGGGCCAGAAAAGAAAGTCCCCCCAACATACAATAATCAAGACACTAAACATACAGAACACAGAATGAGTGTTAATGCTGCAAGGGAAAAAGATCAAATAATATACAAAGGAATCTATTAGAATTATACTTGACTTTTTAATGGGGACTCTAAAAACCAGCAAGTCTTGGACAGATATGCCGTAGATTCTAAGAAACCACAGATCCAAGCCCAGATTACTATGCCCAGCAAAACTTTCATTCAGCATAAGTGGAAAAAATAAGACATTCCAAGATAAAATCAAATTAAGCAATTTCTAACTTCAAATCCAGTCCAACAAAAGTGCTAGAAGGAAAACTCCAAATCTAGGAGAATAAGTGTATCCATGAAAACAAGCAAATAGCAATTAAAAATAAAGCACAAAAATGATCTCATACCAGTTAATCCAAAGAATGGAAGCATGTAAATAGGCACACACACACACACCACCACTACCAACACCACCATCACCACTAGCACCACCACCACCAACAAGAAAATAACAGGAATTAAAAATTGTTGGTCATTGATAGCTCTCCATAACAATGGTCTCATTTACTCAACATAAAGACAAAAACTAACAGAATGGTTTTGAAAACAAAATCTCTCTTTCTGCTACTTATAAGAAATACACCTTGAAATCAAGAATTGACATTACTTCAAAGTAAAAGGTTAGAACAAGGTATTCCAAGTGAATTGGCCTAAGAAGCAAGCAGGTATAACCATGTTATTACCTAACAAAATAGACTTCAAGCAAAATTAATCAAAATATATTTTTTAAAAAAGGACACTTAATACTCATAAAGGAAAAATCCTCTAGAATGGCATTTCAATTCTTAACATATATTTCCCAAATGCTGAGCACCCACATTTATAAGAAAAATACTAATACAACTTAATTTCATATCAACATCAGCCCCATACTGATATAAATAGACTTTGATACCCCACTCTCACTGTTTGACAGGTTATCCAGAAGGAAAAAAAAAACTAAAGAAAAAATTCTGGACCTAACAGACTCTATAAAGCAAATTAACCTAACAGATATTTACAAAACATCCAATGCAAACACAAATGAAAATATCACTTATCAGCACTTTATGGAACTTTTCCCAAAATTGGCCACATCCTTGTACACAAGTCTGAATAGGCACAGGAAAATTTAAGTAACTCCTTATATTCCATTAGACCACTGTGGATTAAAGCCAGATATCAACAACAGAAACAACAGAAAGTTTAAAAACTCCTGGAAACTGAACAACTCTCTATTGAATGAAGTTTGGGCCAAGACAGAAATAAAGATAAAAATTAGAGACTTTATAGAATTCAATGAAAGTGAATACACAACATAGCCAAACATATGGGTCATAATGAAAACCATGTTAAGATAAAAGTTCATAGCATTAAGTGCCTATGTAAAAAAAATGAGGGAGTTTTCATAATAGCAACTTAAAAGCACGTCTGAAAGTTCTAGAACAAAAAGAAGTAAGCACCCAACAGGAGATGATGACAAGAAATAATCAAACTGAGGGCTGAAATCAACAAAACAAAACAAAAACAAAGAGAATGATGCAAAAAAATCAATAAATAGATGTTTGTTGCTTTTGTTTTTATTTGTATTTTGTGGGAATTACCAACATAGACAAACCATTATCCAAACTAACTAAATGGCAAAGAAAGAATAACCAAAGTAATAAAATCAGGAGCAAAAGGGGACCATAACAAAAACACCTAGAAATCTAGAGAATCATAATGACATACTTAAAAACTTGTACTCCACCAAACTGGAAAATCTAAAAGAAATGGAAAATTTTTGCAATAGGTATCACTTATGAAAGTTAAATCAAGACCAAGTAAACAATTTAAATAGACCTATAACTGCCAGTGAAATGGAAGCAGTAACTAAAAGTCTCGCAACCAATGAAAGTGAAGGTCCAAATGGTTTTGGAGCGGAATTTTACCAGACTGTCAAAAATTAATGTCAGTTCTCTTCAAGTTATTCCACAAAAGAGAAACAGGAGAACATTGCCCAATCCATTTTATGAGGCCCCTGTTACCCTAAAAAACCAACCACAAAAAGAGTCAAAAAAGAGAGCTACAGACTAGCTTTGCT
Organism: Ellobius talpinus; assembly: GCA_001685095.1. Taxonomy (NCBI): domain Eukaryota; kingdom Metazoa; phylum Chordata; class Mammalia; order Rodentia; family Cricetidae; genus Ellobius; species Ellobius talpinus. Next base: position 20,732 of record LOJH01018127.1, read on the forward strand.
ATGAACACAGATACAAAAATGCTCAATAAAATACTCCCAACTTGAAACTGAGAACACATAAAAAGATCATTCACGATGATTGAGTAGGCTTTACCCCAAAGGTCCTAAAATGGTAAAACACAAGAAAATCAGTAACCATAATCCACCATATAAATAAAGTGAAAGAAAAACTACATTATCATCTTATTAGATGCTTTAAAAGCCTTTGACAAGAGCCAGACGGTGGTGGCACACTACTTTAATCCCAGCTCTTGGGAGGCAGAGGCAAGCAGATCTTTGTGCGTTCAAGGCCAGTTTGGTCTACAAGAGCTAGTTCCAGGACAGGCTCCAAAGCTACAGAGAAACCCTGTCTCGAAAAAACAAAACAAAACAACAAACAAACAAACAAAAAAAAGCCTTTGAGAAAATCCAATACCCATTCATAGTAAAAGTTCTACAGAGTCTAGGAAGACAAGGGAATACATAAACATAACAAAGGCAATTTTCAAAAGACCTATAGCCAACATCAAATTAAATTGAAAGAAATTCAAAATAATTAAACTAAAATTAGGAAAAAGACAAGGTTGTCCATTCTCCCCATATCTATTCAATATAGTCCATGAAGTTTTAGGTAGAGATAAAAAAACTGAAGAAGATCAGTATCAGACAATATTTTAGGATAACTGACTGTAAAAATTTCACCAGAGAATTCCTACAGCTGATAAATCCCTTCAGCAAAGTGGCTAGATCAAAGATTAACACAAAAAATCAGTAGTTCTCATATAAAATGTAAAGTGACTGATAAGGGAATCAGGGAAACAACACCATTTCCAATAGTCACAAATAGCATAAAATATCTTGTGGTAACTCTAAACAAGCAAGTGAAAGACTTGTATGACTAGAATTTCAAATCTTTGAAGAAAGAAACTAAAAAAGATATTAGAAGATGGAAAGATCTCCCATGATTATGAATCTTTTTTGTATTACAGAATGTTATATAATTTATTCTTACATCTTAAAAGATGCAAACCTATAATAAAAAAATAAATAAATAAAAGATGCAAACCTAAACAGAAAATAGTCTATGATTACATGAATAATGGCATTCAGAGACATTATGAGTATGAAACTTTGTCCTTTTTTAATTTACTTTTTATGTCAAGATACCTTTATTGTTTTATTTTTATTATTTATTTATTTATTAATTTATTATTTTT
>LOJH01018129.1:11469-21926 GCA_001685095.1 Ellobius talpinus
CACACAGACACACACACAGACACACACACAGACACACACACACAACCTCCTAGAGCTTTGCCTATGTCATCAGACACCTAGCCCCCAAAATAAGTGCTGACTGAATCATGGACTGCAGACCCTCCCACTGTGGGAAAAGAGGTGGGCATTTTGCTGAATAAATAAAGTAGCTTGTGCAGTACATGCTTCATTACTGCTAATATACTTCTATTTAGAGTCTGGAATATACTAATTTCATTAAATATTTAGCATATATATGAATATATAACATTTATAGGAAACCAAGAAGAGTCATCTGGGACACTGGCAGCCAGTAAATTAAATATTTAAAGTGAGCAAAGTTCTAGAAAAAAGTAAATTTCAGAAATTAAACATCACATACAAGTAAAACTTGCATTTCTGTAGCAAGCTTGTCATTAGAAGGCACCAATAAATGAATTTCATTTGTGCTTTCAGATATGCTTCTTCCTAGTTCTGAAAGAAACACAAGTACTAATGCAAATTTAAGAGACTTATCATTATTTTACAATTTCACCAAAATTGTTCTAGCATTTTTTTGGTCATAGACAAAAGAAAATATTTTCAAAATTACTGGAGAAAAAAAGCAGGCTGTTTTAGGCTTTTCTGGGGGAAACAAAGCAAAAAAAAATTACTCTTAAAAAGTTTAAGGGGATCAGCAAGATGGTTGAATGGTTAATAGTGCTTTTTATCGAGCCTGATGTCCTGGTCCACACACACACACACACACACACACACACACACACACACACACAAGACCTCTCCTGAAAGTTGCTCTCTGCCCCCCACATGTAAACTATAATAGCACGTCTGCCCGAGGGTAACACACACATGGGCATACACATGCACACTAAATAGTATATATATATACATAAATGTTAAATATGCCGGTCTGAATGAGAAATGCCCCCATAGGCTCGTGCATTTGAACACTTGGCCCCTTGTTGGTGATGCTGTTTAAGGTTATTTAACTGCTAGTATGTGAACCTTGCTGGAGGAGTCATGTCATACGGGGTGGGTTCTGAGAGTTTATAACCTCCTCACACTTCCAGCGCTCCCTCCCTGCTTCCTGTGTGCACTTGAGACGTGATTTCTCAGGTTCCTGCTCCTGCTGCCTAGCCTTTCCCATTTACAGACATCTTGCCCTCTGGAACCATAAACCAAAGCAAACTCTTCTACAAGCTGCTTTTGCTCATGATATTTCATCACAGCAACAAAGAAAGTAATTGATGCAATAAATGAATGAAGTTTTTAAAAAACATGTTGTTGTGTTGCTTCAGAGAAGAACGTCATAGGTTTAGGACACAAATTTGACATGTGGTTTCTACCTAAAAATGGCTATATTGTCACAATTAGATGACAGGTCTCTGCATATGTGACAGTCCTTGGTTCTCAGTGGTTTGTCCCTATTACAACAATATAAGACACCTTATTTGTATTCTGACTTTTAGATGAAGACTCTGTGATTCAAGGTCACTTAGTAATTCCCACAAATCAAATAAATAAGGAGTTTCAGGAAGGAATTGCATGCAGTGCCTGACTTCTGGTATCCTTTCCATTCATTAGATCATAGAATATTGGAAGTCTTACCGCAAGCTGGCTCAGTCAAGAATGTTTTTTGTTGGTTTTTTTTCATCTATTCTTTGGTAATTTCATGTTCACTGCATTTTGATCACATTCACTTCCTACTGCTTCCCTGTAAGTCCTTTCAGACATCATCCCCCCTCATCCACATCTCAACTTCATGTCCTTTTGGTTTTTATTTTTTACTACTCAATGAGTCCAATTAACGCCTTCCTATATTGGGTATGGACAATCTTTGGGGGCACACCCTGAAGAGAATTGACTCTCTCTTCCCTGATAGGCATCCATCAACTGCCACTAGCTCCTCAGCTAAAGGGCACGTGGTGAGGAAACCCTCCCCTATCCCATGCCTGTATTGACTGTCTTGATCTCTTGAAGGTCTTGTGCTGGCAGTTACAGCCACTGTGAGATCATGCAATGGACTTCCATGTCCAGAATACACTGTTGTGGAGCTGTCATCCCCAACTTCTGGCTCTTAAAATCTTTCTACCCCTACTTCAGTGATGTTCTCTGAGTCTTGGCAGTAGATGCAGATTTTCTCTGTATTTTGACAGGTAGTGTGTCTCTATTAATTATCACTAACACTTCAAAACAGAGCTTCTTCGTTAAGACCAGAAAGAAGCTCTGAACTATAGGTATTAAAGACAAATATTTGGAAGGTAGTTCAATACATTCAGCAAAATAATAGTATAAATTCTCCTAGTAAGCCCAAGCTCGGTTTCTTGGCCAAGTTTTTTCTTGGCCAGTACCTTTTGCCTTCTTTCTACTGGTCTTTTATAAATTCACACTCCTTAGTCACTGCCTGATTGGTATTCTTCAGCCCTGATACCACTTCCTGTGATGCAGTCAGCTCTGGTCTTTGCAACCCCTGAGCCAGTGAGGAATTTTTACTTAACACACAGAAAAAAATTCCTTAGTGCAAACAGGCCTGAGTCCAAAGGCTACACCTAAGTTACAAAAATGTCAACTTTGACTTCAAGGGTCTATCACTCTGTTGCTTGGATCTCTGCTTCTGTGCTCGCTTCATTTTCCACCCTGCAGTGTCTTCAAGACTGTAATGTGGGTGCTTCTAATTCTACGCTTTAACTTACATATTAAAAGCTTGAAAAGGTAATAAAAGGTGCTCGTCTTTCTCAGCCATTTAGATAATGTAACCTTTCTTAAAATGATGAAACAGTCCTTTGATGAACCAAGTCTAATCATTGAGTTCCTCCAGGAAGGGAATATCAAAATATCAGGAGTGTCAGAACAGCAAATGACTCAGAATGAGAAATGTTACCATGTCTGAGACAGCATAATCTCACAGAGGAGCTACACATGTCATTTTAGACAGTCTAAGAATATGGAAAGTTAATGTATTAAGTGCAAAATATTATACCTTATGCAACAACATATTTGAACTATTTTCATTTCAAGGTATTATTGACATGATTTATAGTAAAATATTTTTCATTTTAGGTAAATTTGGAGTTCATTTTCAAAACCCATCATTGTGTTTACTCTACAGTATAATCAGAAGTTAAATATTTAACTGCAAAACTTTTGTCTCCACCTGCCTCCCCAGCAGGTAAAGTGCTTGTGTTACAGAGGAAGGACCTGAGTTCAGATCAACCAGAAATCACACAAGGCCAAAAGCTAAAACACCTGTCTATAATCTAAGCACTCCCGTGGCAAGATGGGAGGCAGGTGGAGACAAAAGCTTTGCAGAAGCCCATGGTCATTTAACCTGGGATATGCAGCAGTAAATACAAAGGTACTCTCTCAAACAAGAAGCGAGGTCTGTCCTTTCACCTCTATGTATGCAAACAATGTGGCACAAATGCACACATGAGTGCATGCACACACACAAACACACACACACACACACACACCAGACCCACACAGTTTTAAGAATCAACCTTCAGTCATGCTTGCTTCATTTACTGTGCTATATTGCAAGGAAGGCCCGCTTGTTTATCCCAGCCACCCCCAAAATAACCACACTAAAATTGTATTAATTAAATCACTGCTTGGCCCATTAGCTCTAGCTTTTTATTGGCTAACTCTCACATCTTGATTTAACCAGTTTCTATTAATCTGTGTATCGCCACGTAGCAGTGGCTTACCAGCAAAGATTCAGCACTTCTGACCCTGGCAGCAGCTCCATAGCATCTCTCCGACTCTACCCTTCTTTGTTCCAGCATTCAGTTCTGCAATCCCTGCTTACCTAAGTTCTGCCCTATCAACAGGCCCAAAGAAGTTTCTTTATTCACCATTGAAAGCAACACAAAGACAGAAGGACCTCCTACACCAGTGATAATACTTCCTATTTCAGTGGGAAGTATTTGCTTTTGGCTCTAAGTGGCCAAGTTCAAGGATGCTAAAAGTCTTGCAATGAATAGGATGGCCTTGCCAAGAAGTCTTTCTCTAACCGGAAAGCACCAGTGAGAGCACACTAGTGACATGAGGAAGAAAGCAATGTCCGGATTTGCAGAGTTTGACAAGTGCATAACGTAAACACTCCTTTCATGACTAATTTCAGCTTATTAAACTGACATTAAAAAACACAGACAGATAATAATTACTTGATTAGTGCAGTTCTCATGATCTATAAGTATATTTTATTACTTCAATATATACAACAAATTCATTGTGATGATTATTTTTGCCTGACAAAGGATGACCATGAGAGGGAAAATCAAATTTAAGACTAATGTAGACGATTAGTTTCTATTTTAATTTTTATCAAGAGCTAGACTATAGCAATAAAAAACTGATGCACGTGTGCACATCCATACATGTGTACATATTTGTCATAGCAATGAAATATAAATCACTGACAAATGCTCTGGAGGAAGAATTTTTTTGAAACAGAGTTATTTTCCCCTCAATTTCCTAATGCTGGCTTGAAGTGAAACATGTTTCTCATTGTACAATATTCTCTTTCTATATAAAACTTTTCATTCTACCTTCAGATAACATCTTGTAGAAGTTACCCTATTATCTATCTATAATCTAAAGCTCATAAATAGGAAGTACCTAAGTGCTATACATGAAAGGGGTTCTAATTTCAAAATATCAGGTGACTGTAAAAACACAAAATGAGTTCCATAAATGTCTAATATTTCAAGATTTCATGAAAACAGGACATAGTTATGTGATTTTCAAGTAAACTTATTTCTATTTAAAAATCTGAAGTATAACTGAAAAGCACTTATGGTAGAATAAAATGTAAAAATGGCTTAAAATACTTGAAAATGGAAACAAAAACTCCTTGTAATGAGAACATGGCAGCTTATCTTTTGAAATTACTTCTGAATTAATAGAAATATATTTGGATTTTTATCACATTTGAAATATGTGCGTATTTTGAAATAGTGATATTATAGTATTGTTCCTTTAAGAAGTTAAAAAATGCATTAAGACTGAAATTCATTTCTAGTAGTGTCAGAATAAAGTAAATGTGATTTTGAATCTCGAGAAGCAGGATTATCAAAAAGAAAAACGGAAGCTTTAAAATTATGAAACAAAATCCATGCCTTCATGGAAAAAGCACAAAACACGACATCTTAATGCCACCTATTGTTTAAAATGGGGTTATGCATTAGAAATGATCCCCGAATTGCATACAAATAAATTGCATTATAACTTGTAATCACTCTAAGAACAGACATGCATATACTCAGATACACTCAAACCCTAGACACTTCCAAAAGGTTATATAACTTAAACAATTTGATCAATAAAAGGAGAAAATTGGTCCTCCAGAGACTAAGATCAAAATCAAACCATGGCAATAAATAAATAAATAAATAAATAAATAAATAAAATCACCCTGTAAACTTATCTTGGTGTCAACTTTAAATTAATGAGCATATTTAAGCTCATTAACACATATTTAAGTGTTACTTCATTAAATATCAACCTAGTTAGAAATCACACCTCCCCTATACAGACACCAAATTAAAGGGTCACAATAACACTTTAAGATGAAGGTGTCATAGCCAAGCTTGCCACAAGATGGAGACATTTCACCATTAAAATGCAAATAAGCCCATCCTGGAGAGTGGAAATTTCCCCCTCTTAAAATGGAAATGTGAAGCAAATGCCTTTCCTTTCCACCCATAGTAAAGTGACTACTAGAACACAAATTATCAATCCTATTTCATGGCCAAATTCGCCAATTTAGACACACCATTTAGTTTAAGTGAAAACTTTTTAACATTTGTATAATCAATCTAAAATTTCAATAGATGCGATTTACTAGCCATTGCTGAACACTGGGACAGTGAGCTGCACTTTCCAGATCCCTACCAGACTGACACCACACTCAATGGCTTCTCCAAACCCATCTATCCTGGTGGGATAATCCCACTGAACACCTTCAGGACCACACAGCTGTTCTTGTCATCGAGACTGCAAATAGCTCAGTGTTCTGTAGAAAGCTAATCATGCTATAGTAGAAATGCCTATAATAGACACAAAAGACATTCTCCTGACAGCTAGGGACATGTTCCAAAAGAAATATCTCTGTTCGTGGCATTATTAACAATTAAACAATTGATTCTCCCACACACTTATCAAGTAAACAAATGCCTGTAATCCTATAAAAATATTCTTATATTTTTATAAATATAAGAATATATAAAATATATGGGAAATATATAAGAATATATAAAAATAATCTTATATAGTGAGAATTACCTGGGTTAATCCCAGAGAATTTAAAAGAACAATTATAAACAAGATAAAAGAGTTCAAGGAGTTCAAAGAGAAGAGGATTAAACACCGGAACACTGGAGTACACTCAAAGAGGATAAAAAGAAACACATTTTTGAAGTCCAACAACCCAAACATAAGATTAAATAAAAACCAAGAAGGCAAGTCATGATGTCAAAGAGAATTCACTAAAGACATAGAAGTTGCTGAAGAAAATTGAAGCTGAAATGAAGATGGAATTGAAAAAATAAAATATTTAATTAGAAAATACAAATTATGTCTTAACTGTAGAGTGGGTTAAGTAGAAGACAGAATGTCATCAGAAACTGAAGCTAGAGTAGTAGAACCACTCATTTAAAGAGTATGATAAACTTTTAAAACACAGATGAGACAAATATGCAGAACTATGAGACAACATGAAAGAATAAATTTAGAAATTACAAGTATAGAAGGAGAAGAATCCTAGGTTAATGACATAGACCATTTCTTCAACAGGATAATAGGAGAAAACATCCCCAAGTTAAAGAAATACATATCCATAAATATATAAGAAACACACAGAACACTAATAGACAAGGCCAGGGGGAAGCTCTCTACGGACTAATATAGCTAAACACTTACTATATAGAACAAAGAATGGGTACTGAGGGTTGCAAAAAAAAACGGCCTTACTCATGCATAAGAAACCTTACCAGAAAAACAGCTGAATTCTCAGTGAAAGAGCTTTAAAGTCCCAGAGGAGCCTAGAGCATATATGCCAATCTAGATTGTTTTACCCAGCAAAACTATTCACCATAGTTAAAAAAGAAAGAAAAGAATTTCATGACACAGACAAGATAAAGTAATTTATGTTCACCAGTCCAGCTTTACAGAGAATACTAGAAGGAGTACTTCTTGATGAAGAGAAGAGAAAGAGCAATGAAAGGCTACAGCAAGAATGAAGATACAATTATTGAAAAATAATCTAGGACTAAGACCTTAAAGACAAATTAATAAAAATCACAGAGGAACATGGAAACATTAAAAAAAAAGAAATTCAGGGTGTAATAAGGGAATATTTAAAATCTATATTCAAAAAATATAAAACAAAAAGAACAAATTTCTAGATGCATCCAGATCACCAAAGTTGAATCAGTAAGAGGTCAACAGATTAAGCATACCAATAAAAAAATGAGGATAAAGAAACAGGGAGAAAAAATTTCAATAAGAAAAGCTCCAGTTTAAATGGATTCAAAGTGGAATTCTACCAGACTTTCAAAGGAAAGCTACAGACAATAAGCAGCAAGTCATTCCAAAATATAGAAACAGAAAAAGCACTTTCAAACACTTTCTTCAAAGGCAGCATTACTCTAACCCCCAAGCTAGGTAAACACAGGAAAGGAAAAGGAAAGGAAAAAGGAAAGGAAAGGAAAGGAACGGAAAGGAAATGAAAGGAAAGGGGGAAAAGGAAAAAGGAAAGGAAAAAGGAAACAAAGGGAAGGGAAGAGAAGAGAAAGGAAGAAGGAGGGAAGGAGAGAGGGAGGGAGGGAGGGAGGGAGGGAAAGAGGATGGGAAGGGAAGGGAAAGGAAGGGAAGGGAAGAGAGGAGGAGGGAGAGAGGAAGGAGAGGGAGGGAGGGAGGAGAGGAGCTAGGAAGGGAGGGAGAGAGGGAGGGAGGGAAGGAGGAAGGGAGGGGGAAATCCCAATCAAAATCCCCATGATACTATAATATTCTTTACAAAAATCAAACAAAAAGTTTATATGAGAGTACAAAAGACCCCCAAATGGCCAAAGCAATACAGAGCAAAAAGAATAACACTGGAGAAGTAACAATATCAGATTTCAATTTATATTTATATTACAGCTATAGTTTAAAAACCAACCAACCAACTAAACAAAACAAAACAAAAACACATAAGCACACAAACAAAAAAAATCTGGTATTGACACAAAAGCAGACATACAGATCAATGGATCAAAACCAGAATCCCCCTCCCCAATAAGAGTGCTCATAATTATAGTTTTTGATATTTGGAAAAGATACCAAGAATACACAGCATCTTCAGCAAATGATGCTGGGAAAGCAGATATCTAAAGAAGAATTAAGTTAGACTTGTAACTATTACTCTATACACACACACACAATCTAAATGGAAACAAATACCTCAGTCTGTAATCTGAAAAACTGAAATCTCTAAAAGTGGAGATGTTGCCTTACAAGGCGCAGGTGCCAGCAAGAGTTTTCTGAACAGCACTTCATTCACTCAAGAATTAAGGCCAACAAATGGGAAAACACAAAGCTAGAAATTTAGTTCAATAAAGGAAACAATCATCCAATGACAAGGAAGCCTATACAGAGAGAGGGAGAATCTTTGCTGACTATACCTCTGATAGAGGATTAATATCCAGTAAACATAATGAACTGGAAAAGAAAAAGGAATCCAGAAAACAATATACCCTATAAAAAAAATAGGCCATAGTTGTGACCATAGAGTTCTCAGATGAAATAAAAATGGCTGAGAAATATCTTCAAATTTTCTACATCCTTTGCAATCAGGGAAACATAAATAACTACTTTGATAGTTCATCTTACCAGAGTCAGAATGGCTAAGATCAAATACATCAACTGAGAGAAAATGCTGGCAAGAATGTGGGGAAAGTAAAACTCTTGTCACCCAGTTTTTTTAATTGCAAATTGGTTCAGGTGCTATAGAAATTATTGTGGAGTATTCCAAAGGGAAAATAAACAAATAAAAAATTAAAAACAGATCTAATACATGACCCAGCTATACTACTCGTTGATTTATAACCAAAAGACTTGATATCCTACAACAGAGATACTTGCATGACTATGTTGATTTTTGTTCTAGTAGAAATGGGTAGGAAATGCAAGGAGGCTAGCTAAGTATGCTTCAACTGCTGGATGGATTATAAAAATGTCATCATATTTAGAATGGAACTATACTCAAACATAAAGGAAATGAAGTTGTGAAACGTGCAGGTGAATGTTCGTATTAGAAAATATACAGAGGAAAGTAACCCAGACCCCATGAATACAAACACTGCCCGTTCTCTTTTACTTGAAGATCCTAATTCTGAATTATTAGACTTGAGTATACAATACAGAATAACTGCAGGAGCCAGGGAAATGGAAAGGGACAATGGTGGGAAGCGTGAAGAAGGAGATCTGGAGAGGGCGGTGATATGACACGGGAGAAATGAGGGGGTAAAGGGGAAAAGTAGGAGGACTTAGCTGGAAGGGGATAGGGAAGAAAATACAGAGGGGCGGGGGGAGTAGAGATACATAATGCTAAAGATGTTTGAAGAAGTCGTAGAGAAATATTGTTTTATAAGCTTACTGAAAAAATACATATAGTACATACCACTTATATAAAAATGAATGTTCATATGTACATATAATCAAAATGAAGTTCTGCTAGCACCACACAGGTGCTAGTTCCCCACTCCCATGAACCATAAGGGAACAAAAATACCAGTGTTGGACAAGAAAATCTCCCTTCAAGTTGTTGGTAAAAGGAAGGGTTTCAACAGGACTCCCTCCAAAACAAGATAGTGTGTTCTAGTCATGACAGGTATGCTGCACCCAAGACATCTAATCTTATGGTTGTCTAAACATGATATGTATACAGACAACACAAGTTGATGGGACAACCTGGATGGGAGAAGTTTCACAAGGTCCACCCCCATCTCTAGATGAAGAGCTACAGAGATTAATTACTGAGAGAAGAAGAATCAGTTTTCTCCAGGGACAAAGCCCTATATAAAGTACTCAATCTCAAGAGATCATTCCTAAACACCCATGCAAAGGACAACACTATATGGATTCTGTAGATTATTTATGTATGAGTGTGTTTGTGTTTGTGTGTGTGTTGTGTGTATATGTGTGAGTGTATGTGTGTGTTGTGTGTGTATTTGTGCAAAACAATACCAATAAAAGAAGAATAAGATTTGAATTCCAAAAGGACTAGGGGAGATATGGGAGGAATTGGAGGAGGCACAGGGGTGAGTGAAAATAATCTAAACTCAGTACTAATATTTGAATGCTTAAATGAAATTTTAATTGAAAACATGAATTGGGAATCAGTGAGTATAAAAGAAATATTTATCAAAACCCACTTCCATTGTCCTTGGCTTCTCAGTCAGCTCTCCTTGTCAGCC
>LOJH01018131.1:0-21925 GCA_001685095.1 Ellobius talpinus
GCCAAGAGGAGGCTAGATATAATGGGCCAGGCAGTGCTTAAATGAATACAATTTCAGTGTAATTATTTCAGGTGTAAAGTTGGTGGGAAGCGGCCCGCCACTCTTCTACAGGGATACTCTATGGGATCCGCAGGAGGAGTGGCCATAGAGAAAGGGAAGATACAGCTGAAATTCTGTTGCAGTGCTAGTGGAGACCCTGAGAACTGGTAAAAGAGAAAGTCTATCATTTTATTTTCATTATAAAATTATCTTTTTCTTCACATAAATAATTTCCCTGGAATAATCATTATGTGTACTGTTTCCCCTTCAAAACCACATGTAACCTGCACATTTTGGCAGTTGTTTGCCCATCAAGTAGCCACAGCTAGTCACCTAGCTGGGGCCTCTGAAAATGCATTTCATAGAACCCAGCTGAGATAGATGGTGGAGAGAGGAAGAACTTGCTGAGTAGTAGACTCCATCTCATGAAGTTCTAGAAAGACTGCCCTGAGCCAGAGATCTAAACTTAGTGAAATCGTGGAAATAAACACTGGAAAAAGAATGATTTGAGTGCAGGTTTTCTCCTTCACAAATAAGTAAAAGAATATAGTTCTGGGATGTACTTAGAGTATGTAACCAGACAAAAGACTTGATATAAAAACTGATAGCCTATGAATAAATTTTTCCTGGTGCATTAATATAACCTATTCTACATATATAAAGTAATCTCTTTCACTTTGTCAACATAGAGACATGAAATTGTCATCCCACATTTTGAAACAGTCATCAAATTAACTGGTATCAAATTATGAATTGGAATCGATGATGATGAACCGTAGACACAGGGCCCTTGCAAAGAAACAATATATTTATGGAGTAATAGCAATGAGCTGCCATTGAATTGTCCAGACCACTCAATTCATCTCATTCAGAAAATCATACTGGAACTTAGTCAGGATTTCAAATGGAAAGCAGAAATGGGATGTTCCTCCTTTAGGCAAATAATATTACCTAAAAATATATTTTTCAAAATCCCATAAAATTTTACACTTCATTTATATTTTTGAAATTAATAAAAATGATCTCCCTCCTCCTGCTCCTCATTTGGACCTTGGGACCTCAGTCCAGTGCTCCAATGTGGGTCTCTNCGCCAGCTGAAGGTTCAATGGTGATATGCAAGATATTCATGAGTGTGGCTATAGCATGGGGACAGCTGAGGCACCCTCTCCTCAGCTGCTCAAGGAACAAGCTGGGTTTCACAGTTAGGAGTAAACACACAGTGACACAGATACATACACACAAACAAATCAAAAGATTAGTACTGTGTAGTGGTGCACTCTTACACTCTTATCTGTTGGCCAAACAAGAGAGGAAGTTTAAAAATTTGAGCTCAGCATGGACTATGTAGTAAATCATAAACCAGTCTCTGCTATGCTATGGAACCTTCTTTCCAAAATAAATTAATAAATAAAACAGTAATAATAATAAAACATGATAAAATGAATTCTGTTTAATGAACAGAAGTAGAGTATTGATTGTTCCAGTCTTTTCAGTGCTACAAAAGAATTTAGTGATAAATCTTAGTAATAGGAAATGCTGTCATGGATAAAATGAAAAACAGCATTATTGAAGGCAGAAGCAAACATTGTCAACAGCCCGATACAGCAATAATTTTTCCATAATCTTAGACTACTTAGTTCAGTTAAACTCCTAAACCATAAAACACAGCAAAGAAATCCATTCTTTGCCTAGGCTGATTTAAAGGATAAAATATCATGCTTCAAAGCCACTGCTTTTACAGGCACACAGTCAGTTTTACTGCAGAGGTAAGACTAAGTAACAGAGGATCTTTTGTTTTCCCTTTCAAATAAAAGTTGATGAAATACAATTGGTAGACATAGTAAGTTTTACCTTCCTTAAAAATTTATCAAATTAGAAAAAAAATACCTTGAATTATCAGTGCTGCTCCCCTTGTCCTATGTTAATCAAAAGTACTCATAACTTGATCTGAGCTGGATGTGATGGCACAAGATTCCCCACTCAGGAGGCTGAGACAGGTAGTTCCAGGAAATCCAGAGTTGTGTAAAGAGACTTCATCTCAAAATTAAATACACAAATAAATAAAACAATCAAGTTGGAATGGGGCTATGGCACAGTTATGAAGTATGCCTAGCACACCCGAGGTCCTAAGCTTGAACTCCAGCACCAAAAAATAGTCAACTCATTTATTTATATTTGTCAATTTATTTGTGTAAGATGTGATGATTCATAGGCAGAAATAGGGAAAGCCTATTTCACATTAAGATTAGTAAGATAATATTTTTTCTGTCAACTTTATAAGGAAGCAATTGACCATTAGAGGAGCCATTAATTTTATCATAGCCAGTATAGTATCTCAATACATTGTATTTGGTTATTATAGAATGCTTTCTTTTTTCAAATTAATCTTTTATGAATATCTCTACACCTGTGTCGATGATGTGAATAAATTAGTGTGAAGTTACTTAATTGTTTGGTGATGAGTATTAGGAATTCCCTAACAAAGGCTCCTAGTAATGGGGATACAGAGTCTGAAACAGCCGTCTTCAGTGGCCATGCAGGGCTTCCAGTGGTGGGACTGGAACACCAACCCAGTCACAAAAACTTCAACCTACAATTTTTTTCCCACGTGCACGATGTGCTGAGATAATGGTGGCACAGAATTGAGGGAGTGGCCAACCAAGGACTGGTCTAAGTAGAGGACCACACCATGAGAGGGATCCTAATACTGCCTGGATGGTCAAGAACCAGAGGCTGGGTGGCACAGAGATCTAGGATGGAACCAAACATAGCTGGGCTGGGGGAGTCTGTGAAATGATTACAAATGATGTTCTGCTATACTCATAGACGGGAGCCTAGTGTAATCGTTATCAAAGAGGCTTCATCCAGGAACTGACAGAAACAGATGCAGAGACCCACAGTGGAACATTAGACAGAGCTCAGGGAAACCAGCAGAAGAGACAGGGTGGTGGGGATTATAGGAGCCAGAGGGTTTGAAAATCTCAGGAACACAGCCCATAGAATCAGCTAAGCAGGGCTCCTTATCAGGGCTCAAAGAGACTAAAGTAGCAATTTACAGAGCCTGTCTAAGTCTGCATTTGATCCTCTGCATGTATGTTGTCATAGTTGTGGAGCTTGGTGTTCTTATGGGACTCTTAACAATGGGAGTGGGGAAGGGACTGTTTTGAGTGCTTTTGCCTGCTCTTGGAACTCCTTTCCTCCTATGGGGTTATATAATCCAGCATAGATACGAGGGTCTGTGCTTAGTCTTAATATAACTTCTTATGCCATGTTCAGTTGATATCCCTGGGCAGCCTGCACTTTTCCAAAGGGAAATGGAGGAGGAGTGGATTTAGGGAAGAAGGGAGGTGGTAGGTGGACTGGGAGGAGTGAAGGAAGGGAAATTGCAGATGGGATGTATTGTATGAATAAATAAATAAATGAACTTTCATAGATAGCTACAGATAATTTTAATTAAACTCTTTCTGGATTGCTATTGGTCACTATAAATTTAGCATAATGATGGTATTTAGTTCTTTCCTTCACAGTGTTCCCAGCAGCTTGTCTGAATCTCCTCATGTGGATCTGCCCTGTGCACTTCACAGACCAGCTGTTCAGCAAGTCTTGAGTATGAAGTAGTTGTGAAGGGGCTTTTTTCTTTTCAAAAATAAACATTCTGCTGTTTTATTTCCTGGGTTCTCTCCACCACATTTTACAGAGACAGCAACATTTTTAAAGAATTCATAAATTATAAACATGAGAAAAATGCTTTTCATGACTTTTATAGCTCCCCAAAATTGTGTTAAAATCTTCTCATGTTACTGTACCTCAGTGAGTAAAGAGCAGGTTCAGGAAACGACGCAATGGTTTCACAGAAGGACCTCCAACACTTGGTTATTCTTACCACCTGTTTTACTCATGCCCCATCCTCTTTTTCGAGGCAGATGTTTAGATTCTCCATTTCTCATCTTATTCTTCAGCCTCAGCATCCCAGGTAAAAATTGAAGTCATTCTGATGGGGAAGTATTTCTCTGAGCAATTATACTACAGTTGAGAATTCAAAGTCTGCTCAATCAGTTCCCCAGGATCTAATTTGATTACCAAAACTCTTTAATGGCACATTTCCTATTTAACTGGTCACTGGTTTTTCAAGCTCCCCAGACATGTACCTGTAGCTGGACCTGTAGCTTTAACCTCTTGTTTTCTTTACCAGTCTGCCAAAATGACCGTGAAGGAGCAAGCTGCAAGAGCCTGGAATTTTGTATCTTTCCATGAATGAAGCTTCCAGCTATGCAGCGCACATTTTCTGAGGAGGCTAGAAAGAAGAAAAACTAATGGCGTGAAAAACCCTCTCCTGATTCCATAGTCACCCAGCGTGCCCTGTTTTATATTAAGGTCAGTGATAGTGGCTTTTATGGAGTTCGTTTTGTCTCAGCTGAGAAAGTAACACAGCCACAAATTTCTACTTAATTTTCTCTGATGACTGAAAATCGCATGAATGAGATTTTTAGCAGTAGGTTTTCAACATTGGTGAATCTCTAGTAAAATAAGGTCGTATTTCTTACCAAGCCAGGAATTGAAGACAGCATTAATTCATGCCATTAAACAGCAATTCTCAAGATGTGGGTCCTAAGCTCTCCTTTCAACTGGGTCACCTAAAACCAACGGAAGCACAAATATTTATATTATGATTCATAACCGTAGAGAAATTGAAGTTATGGAATAGAAACAAATAATTTTATGATTAGGGTTCACCACAACATGAAGAACAGTATGAAAAGGGTCTCTGCATTAGGATAGTTGAAAATTAGTCTTAAATTGATCCTACTTTAAAATAGAGATCCAGTAGCTGATTCCATGTTGTCCCAGGCAGAAACACCTCAGTGGAATGTGAGTGGAAGTATGTAGAAGGCAACTACTTAGCCATGATCAAAAACAAAAAATTAAATAAAAAAATAAACAAGCAAAAAACACTGGTTAGCTGCATACCAGGCTATGCTAACCAGTGGTTTCCAACAGCAAATCTAAAACAAACAAACAAAAAAATGCTCTTAATTGTTCTTATTTATTTATTCATTTATGTAGTCTTCTCTTATATATTACATTTACACCCCTGTTCCTCTACTTCCAGTCCCTCCCCCACTACCTCCCCTTTCCCATAGATTTACTCCCACATGGTTATCAACAGAACACGGCATAGCATGTTAAGATTAGGCAAGACTTTAAATCAAGACTGGACAAAGCAATCCAATGGGAAGAAAAGGGACCCAAGAGTAAGAGTCAGGAACTGCTGCACCTACATCCACTGTTAGAAGTTGCAAAAGAACACTTAGCTGTACAACCATAACATAGATGCAGAGGATCTAGGTTAGACCCATACACACTCCATGATTGTCATTTCAGTCTTTGTAATCTCCCATGAGCCTTAGTTAGTTGATTCTGTGGGTTCGTTCTAGTTTCCTTGACCTCTCCAGCTCCTACAATTCTTCCACTTCTTTGACAGGTTTCCTGGATCTCTGCCTAATGTTTGACTGTGAGTCTCTGCATCTGCTCCCATCAGTTGCTAGATGAAGCCCTCTGATGACGATTATAGCAGGCTCCTGTCTACAAGTATAGCAGAATATCAATTGTAATCATTTAATTTGACTTTATTTCCCAAAATCATGTTTGGTTGCACCCTAGGTCTCTGGGCTAACCAGTCTCTGGTTCCTGATCATCCAGGCTCCCTTTGGTGGTGTGGGTCTCAAGTTCTGTCAGTCATTGGTTGATCCCTCCCACAAGTTCTGTGCCAACTTTACTTAAGCAGTCTATGCCCCATTTACCTCAGCCGTCTGTGCCACATTTACCTCAGGCAGTACAAATTGTAGGTCAAGATTTGTGGCTGAGTTGGCATCCCAGCACCTCCATTGGAAGTCAGAGATGACCGGATCTTTTGTTTTACCACTTCTTGCTTCAAAGTTTTATTCTCTCTGTTTTTACCTCCAGTAAACTCTAAGTCACAAATAATTTGATAGGAAGCAATTCAGATGCCATAAAGGATTGGAAGGAAGCTTCACCTAGCCCCAGCTCCTCCAGGCTATTTCTCATGTCTTGGGGCCTCTGTCTTGATAGCACTGAGGGATTCACCATAGTCATTCTGTACTGAATGTGTTTGCTCTGCTGCTCACTGCTGGAGCTGCTTCTCTCTGTGCTTAATAGAAAGCTTGCAATCTTTCTGTCCTAAGATCTTCCTATTTGAACTGTTTGCAGACATAGTCTCTCCCTTCAGAGCTGATTCATAGCAGTATTAGCTCATATACTTCATATGTTTACCACAAACAAATGGCTGCAGATAAAAATTTTTCTCCATT
Source organism: Ellobius talpinus (assembly GCA_001685095.1). Lineage (NCBI taxonomy): Eukaryota > Metazoa > Chordata > Mammalia > Rodentia > Cricetidae > Ellobius > Ellobius talpinus. The sequence goes on from LOJH01018131.1 coordinate 6,369, forward strand.
TCTTCTGTAAAAGCAAAGTAGTTCTTACTTCATCCACATTGAGAGGCATTTCATTCTGATGTATTCTTTTTCTAATTGTTTCTGCCAGTTCTTCTTTATATCATCAAGCTTTGATACCTTGAAGTATTTTTGACCCTGGAGACATTACTTCTCCTAGGGTTAATAATTCCCAGAGATGGGAATCAAATGTGGGGATGATTTATATGCAAACTGAGCAATCTGTGTCTGCACAGTCAACTACCCCTCTGCTTTATTCATCCAAACCCTGAGGAACCTCCAAAATTTTTATTTCTGCCTGAGAAACCAACAGTAAAGACTTTTCCAGAATCTCTCTTGTTCTTTTCTCCTCTGGTTGAATTCAGTGTTTCACTGTGTGGCTCCTGATTAGGGAGTGCTGTTCCTGTTCCTAGAGAAATGTAACTATAAAATATCTCTTCCTTAAGGCAGTCATTTCCCTGCCTGTGTGTATTATTGCTGCTGACAGAAAGAAAACTCCGTCTTCTAATCTAAACTTGATGCTTTCTTTCTATTTTTCTTATTATTATGCAAAGATAATTATCAATGAAAACTAATGGTTTCCAAGTTTGATCAACATGAATTTATACATTCTGACATCTGTAACTTCACATTTGTTTTGAATGATTTCTTGATCTGAGAACTTTTATCATTTTGCCACTGATGCTTCCTTTTATAATCTGTGAAATGCAATTATCTGTTCTGTCACTCAGCACATGTGAATTGAAATGCAGACTATATAGTAGAGAATACATCGCAAGTTCATAGGATAATTATGATCTATCTGTGCCCTGCAAAGAATAAGGGAGAGCTGAAAAGAGAGGAACTTGGGGAATAATCAATGAATATGTACAGACAAGAGAATTTTAGCAACTTCACATCTAGGAAGAAAAACAAGAATTACTCAGGACAGATAGGCATCAACCACAAAGAAAATATGGTGAGGGGTGGGGAATGGAATTTCACTTCTCTGAGAGTGAAGATTACAGAGTACTTATAATCTTAATGATGAATGCTGCAAAGGCAGTCTAGGAAACATTAACAAGGATTCTAGAATTAAGTGTGAGCCAGTGAGCTTGCTCAGCTTGTGAAAATGCGAGTTACCAAAGCTGAAACCCTGAGTTTGAACCATGGGAGGTAAATGATCGATGGCCAGAACAGAACCTGCATGTTGTCCTCTGCCCTCCATGTGAGTTCAAAGGTGTGTGAAATTCTCCATACAAAACACAGCTACAAAATAAAGAGAATTTAAAACTGAGACGTTTCCACATTTTTCTGCAGAAAGAAAAGGTCAAAGCAGCATAGTTATAATTAGTTTTCTCTTCCAGAATGATAATGTTATTAGCTACTAACATAAGGTGAAAGAGGACAGAGTCAAATGTTGTGATGCTGATTGGTACACTAGTGTCATTATAGGAAATGGATATTGCGCTCATACAAGAACAAGGAGAGAAAAGATTATTTTCAAATGGCAACTCCATGTTGGAAATTAATGATAAAGATCAGAATGGCTAATTATATGAAAAAGAGGGAAATCTAAGGTACCAATGCTCTTGAATGAATGTATAACCTGTGATGTAACTAAAGAGTACAAAAAGTTAATTTTATAATTTTCCCGAGGAACAAGGCATATGACCCAAAAGATAAAATGGCATTCTAAATCATTTCAATTCTGTGATGAAGGCCAAAGTGTTGCTGCTAAAGATAATATAAAATAAGCAGTTTTTAGGGGAGAAGGGATATTAAAGAAACAGACCAGGGTCAACCCAAACTAGCATTTTGTACAAATATCTTTAATGGGCATTGAAAAAATAAAACAATGAAGAATTTGAACAGAGGCACCCTGACAGTAGATAAAAGTATCCCCAGGAGCCATGCATTGCTGGGTGAAAATCCCAACCCGGGAATCGTGCTGATTGTCCACCATCTGTCGCTCAGGACAACCAGTGATGACCCCCAAACATTACAGCCACTAGCCACTTGCATTTGGTTGCTTTCTATTCCTGAAAACTTGATGGTGTCATATATATTGGTTCCAAGACATATAGAACCAAGCTGGAGCAGGGCTGAAAAATTCCTCCCTCAAAGTACTAAAAGGTACTACTGGAGGAGCATTGCCTCCAACATCTTCCTCAACTGTTAGCAATGTGTGTCACAATACTGACCAGCCAGGTAAGATGTGCCCACTAGCATAATAATGGTAAATCTGTTGTGGGGTAACCAAATTACTCCTGGTTGGTTTTGATACATATTCCCAAAGAAGTATTCACACCTGGAATGTAATCCTGGACCAAAGGTTTTACAAGGAAGCTACTGCTATTGTTTTGCTAAATAGACATAATATAACTATCAAATTGACTTATAAATAATGATGTTTAAGTCACATATTAGTTCTGCTACCAGTTTGGATCAGATAATTTTCTCTTATTTTAAATTTATTTATTTTTTTATACAGTGTTCTGTCTGCATGCCAGAAGAGGGAATCAGATCGAATTACAGATAGTTGTGAACCACCATATCGTCACTGGGAGTTGAACTCAAGACCTCTGAAAGAGCAGCCAGTGCTCTTAACCCCTGAGCCATCTCTCCAGCCCCTGGATCAGATAATTTTCATTTTTCAGTGCTCAGCAGTGACTATCGAGACTCATAACTGGTCAAAGTATGGGGAAAACTCGGGTTTTGAGTATCCAGCCATTAATGAGACATAATCCCCTTTGCAAGGCTCAGGGAACAGTATGCATGCAAGAGAAAAAGGAATATGAGCTGGGAAGAAGAGAAGAAAGAGACTAGTGGAATGCTGACCTCCAAGTCTCATAGGCAGCCCACCCTTCACTGAGGAACAGATAATGGGGATAGAGAATGAGAGAAACATTTCCTTCAGTGTTATAGTCACTGATAAGATACCCATGCTCCTGTGAACAAATCCTCACTCATACTAGAGTAAATGTCCCTGAAGAAAATCATTGGGTAACACACACACACACACACACACACACACACACACACAGAGGAAAAGAGAGAAAGAGAGAGAGACCCCATATAGACAGAGAACAGATAGAGAACAGAGATAGAAAGACATAAAGGTAGAAGAGGGGTTGGCTGAGAATAGGAAATATATTAACAAAAATAGGAGGGGATAATAGAGATTAAGGGGGAATAGATATGAGAAATACATTATATCCATACACAAAAGTCATAATAAAGCCTTTTATTATATAGTGTATATAAGTATATACTAATAAAAACATTAAAGGAATAATTTCAGAAAATATATATGATATAGGTATTTTGTCTTTCAAGAAAGTTGTAATTTTTCTTCAAAATATTTTGTAGCAAAAGATGAAGTCTATCATCAGTAATTCTTTTTAGCTATGTTTGGATTGGATCCCATTTCTAAGCACAAACTTTTAAATTACTCTGATTTTCATTTTTACCTACTCAAGTTCCAATAATAAAAGTCATTGTCACAGACAGTGTTACTTCACTAACCTAACCCTTCCCACTCATCAACTTCACTTTCTGAAAACAGAATTGAAGGGCAGTCTGAATCTCTAATATAAATGATGAAAATAGTTTGAGTCTCTAACTGGTAATTTCATTAAATTCTAACCTGCTGATTTTTATTATACCTAATAACTAGTTTACACAAAACTTAGAACAAATAGATTTGTATGACTAAATATCAGATACCATACCTCTATGGTAAAATGAGCAAAGCACATTGCTTACACTTATGCTTTGCCCCAAGAACATCTGAGAATCTCTACTGGATAAACAGATGATAGCTAGCATAGCTATTTTAGTACATCATAAATACTGGAATCAAGCAAACTGTTTTAATTCCATAAGGTAGTATTATAGACAGCTCTCCTCAATTGCTTATTCTATGGGACTAACATATTTTAACAGGGATGATCTTAGGAAAAGAAATAATTACTTATGAAACAAAATCAATGAGAGAAAATGACTCAAAGTGTTCAAGACATCAGCTGCTTATCAGATTTCACTGGATGGATAATAGAGAAAAATTACAGCACATGGCAGAGCTATGCAGGCCTGAAATAATAAGAAGTGTTATGTCAACAATAAAACAGTATCAAAAAGTATATCTCTATAAATAATTGAGTGCTGAAATTATGTATATAGATTTAATTATCTTTGTCATTCTAAACTGATATCAAGAAAAATTTACAACATTGAATAAAAATTTTAAATTTAAAACTGAAATGAACTAATTACATCTTCACAATGAAAAACACACAAGTTTGATGTTTGTGATTTGGTAGTATTGACGTTATTTGTTGTTGTTTGCTTGTTTTTCTGTTTTGGTAATGGATATTGAACCTACAGTCCTGCAGGGATTGAGCATGCATTCTAATGTTTTTATTTATGTATTTTTATATTGTTTTAATCTATCAAGTTAAATTTTTACTGCCCACATACTCTCTAAGTCTGTATTTTAGCTATTTATTTTCTTATCTGAGAATTCAATATATCACTTTTCTCTTTTCTCTCCTCCATCTAAACTTTTCCATATACTGCTCCTTGCTCTCTTTCAAATTCATGTCTTCTTTTCATTAATTTTGTGGTATATAAATACATTATATGAAAAATATTGTATGTCTTTATAATATAATTTTATGAATGTTTCAAAGGATAACCATTTAGTGTAGGATAACAACCTGGTGTTTTCTTTTCTGGAAAAGAGAACTTTTCCTACTCTCAACATTTCTTAGTTGTCTGTGCTGTGCATAGTGTTGAGTCCTCATACTGTTCCCACTGTTCACTTTAGCATATCCATTGTTGTTGTCCTTGCTCAGCTGACATTTACAAAGTCATTTGGAGGAGACTTCACGGGTATAGTTTCTAATATTCGTAGGTGGTACAATTTTACTGCCAACTCTCTGTTCCTCAGGATCTTACAATCATTCTGCCTCGTCTTCCACACTGTTCCCCAAGCCTTAGATACAGAACTTCTATTATGAATGAATTTGTTGGGACTGGGCTACACAACTCTGTATTAGGATTGATTGTGGGTTTTTGTAATAGTTGTGCCTGTTGCAAAGAGATGTTTTCTTGATGAGAGGTAATGACTATACCTATCAGGCTAGATCCAGGAAAAGACTATTCTCATAAAGTCTTGAATATGTAACCATTCACTGAACTATGGTTGATTTATCAGGGACCAAATCCTTAAAGAAAACTGATTCAATTGTTGACAGCTTTTCAGTTAATAGTGGAGTTCTTGTCAACCTCCTTCATCCATGCTGGGATATTCTCTGGCATGAGCTTATGCAAGTTTTGGGCATACTGTTACCACCCCCATTGGCTCTCATGTGCAGCTATGCTGCTGTGTCCACCTTGTAGTCATCCCGACCTTTGACTCATGATCTTTAGTTCACTTCTGGGATGCTTTCTGAGCCTTGGGAGGAGGGAGTGAGATAAAGACGTCCTATATAGTGCTGCATACTTCTCAATATCCTATTCTCCACTTGCTGATGAATTGTTGGTATCTGTGTAATTTGTTATCTGCTTCAGGAAGACACTTCTCTGATAAAGGATTAGAGATGCACTAATCTATGGATATGATAAACCATTAGGAGTTCTTTGAATACTATGTCTATTGAGCAGAATAATAGTAGAAGTTTCTTTCCTGGAGCCTATGACCTGTCTAGGCACAAGTTCTTGGTCCTGTTATACTTGCTAGGTGTAGGTTTCATCTTATATCATGGACTTTAAATTCAATAAAAAAGTGTTTGGTGACATTTGTGCCACTATCGCATCAGTAGGCATATCTTGCCAAGCAAGTCATTAGTGTAGCTTACAGGCACTTACAGTTGGGTAAGACTGATAATGACATTTTTACCTTTAGGTTCCCAGTCCTACCTCTTGCCCTTCTCTTTCATTTTGAGACGGTGGCCCAGTCTAGCTGTATATGAACAAGTAGCACAGGACAGAAAGCTTTCAAACTTGTGACTTTTTATCCCCAATCTCCCAAATTCCTGGAATAATAGACATATTCTACTACAGGTGTCTTTTTGTTTGGTTGGTTTTATTTTTGTTCAGTTTTTACTTGCTTTGTATTTTCTTACGGTTCTTTGCTCAAATCAATAATCATCTTGACTCAACTGCTTAAAATCTTGGATTGTAGGACTGTAACATCAAGTACATAATAAAATTCTTGCTGTTTCTAGTTCAGTTTTGTGGTGCTAGTTAGCCCAAACTCTCATGTGACTCAAGTGTGTGTGTGTGTGTGTGTGTGTGTGTGTGTGTGTGTGTGTACTATGTGTGTGTTTAAGTGTAGTAGGATGCCACTAGTTTTGCTTCCCAGCCGCCCAATGACTCCGGCCCGAAATAATCACACAGAACCTGTATTAATTAAATCATTGCTTGTCTTATTAGCTCTAACTTCTTATTGGCTAGTTTTTACATCTTAATTTAACCCATTTCCATTAAATTATATTTTACCATGAGGTTCGTGGCCTACCAGCAAGTTTCCAGCATGTCTGTCTCTGGAGGCTCCATGGCTTCTCCCTGACTCTGCCTCCTTCCTTCCAGCATTCAGTTTAGTTTTATCCACATAGCTCTACTCTACCCTATCACAGGCCTAAGACAGTTTCTTCATTAACCAATAGTATTCACAGCAGACAGAGGGGAATCCCAAATCACCTCCCCTATTCTGTTTAAATAAAAATGAAGGTTTTAACTTTAACCCAGAAAAATCACATGTAACAAAACAGGTATCAAGCAAGAATTACAGTTATAATATTTCTATCTACTTTATCTTTTATCATATCTAAGGAAAACTATAACTATAATTATTTATTCTTCAATGTAATCAAAGACGCCAGAAGGATATAATATTATTTGAGTAAACAGGAAGTATAATCAAGCAACTTCCAAAATGTTCAACAAATGACAGAGACAACTGGCTACCTGGGCAATCACCCAAATTCTCATTTGCAACATTGGAGCAACCAACTTTGGCCAAGTAACTGACAGATGATTTTCAGAGGCAGGAAAAATTTCAAAACCATCTTACCCTCTCTTGGCAAGGACTGGCAGTCTTTTTTCTTATATCTTGTTTGTTCAGCTGGACACAATGCATCTTACCAGTGAATGAGGAATGGGCAATTCTTTGCCGAAAGGCCAGTTTTGCCAAGAAGAAAACAAGTTCCAAATGGAGTGTGTGTGTGTGCATGTGTGTGTGTGTGTGTATATATATATTCTATATAGAAATAGAATATAGAATATACATTTTATCTATATAGAATATATATATTCTGTGTCCACAATTATCTAGCTATCTAGCATGTTTCTAGTGTCCATTTGTTTATCTGTCTACCACCTATCTAGAATATATCTATATATAAATCATCTGTCATCTATCCAAAATCTTCATATCAGCTATTCTTCTACCTATTTATTAGTTGTCTACCACTTACTGACCTAGAATTTATTTCATATCATCGGTGTTAAGGTCAAAGAATCATATATGCAAAATGTCAGTCTTAGTAAATATTCATTTTAAAACTAAAATTTAAAAATAATAAAGGAAGTAAGCATGGTTTACAAAGTTTCATGAGTCTCCATTAAAAGCTTAACTTGTCCCACATCACACACATTATCTGAGTGAAAACAATGGAAAAAGAACAAACACATTCAAACCTTATATATCAAATCTATGCATTACTTTTTCACACAAACTTTTCTGATATTGCAGTAACTATTTCTACAATTGTCATTTTATGTTATTAATTAAAATACTACTTACAAAATTATCCCATAAGGAAGAATATTTTAAATGCAGGCAAGGAAATATACACTGTGATTATTATTAATATGCAGCATTTCACATGATAGCATTCTAGTTCACGTAGCTTCTAGAATTATGGTGTTAAGCAGATATTTTATATGCAAAATTTTTATAAAGATCAATCTTCTTTCAAGTTTCACTCAGTTTGAATCTGGCATATGTTAAAGTATTCCCCGTTGCATTTTTATCATCAGAAACAGTAAAATGTTCAAAGCTCAGAGGAATGGAACGAACAGTCTGTTTATGGAGTTTCATCAAAATGGTTAGAGAGAGCACAAATTAGTTAATTCATCAGTTTCATTTGTCTGGGTAACTGACACTGCCTTTAAAATTGCATCATAAGAGTCTGAATGACTAAATGGGATGTTTGAGGAAACGTGTGGGAACAGTTTGAACAATTTTGCTTTATTGAGAATAGTAATGTTGACAGAAAAGATGTTATAATTTGACTCCAAAATTTTAACATGACCCAAAAACTGTGCTGCTTTGCTTCATGATAGCTGCTATCAGTGGCAACTAATAACATTATAAATGTTAGTTTTGTGCCATTCATCTTATCTGTGCAACAATGGAAGGGACGGCTTAACTAAAATTGCTTATCCCTGATTCTGAGGGATCCTCAAGTAATGGATTTTATTGTACCATAAAGTTTCATTTCCTGTAAAGAGAATGTATTTTCTTTTTATATTCTGGTGCATGTGAAAATAGAAAAAGTATTTTACATAAAGAAGTAAAATGCAAAAGTATATAAGACAGTTCTGTTGTTAAAACCAAGAACAAATATGGAAGCTCCCCCTACTAGACAGCAAATGTAGGTAAAAACCTATTTCACAATAGAAAAGCATGATCAGGTTCCTTCTGCACTTTAGGAATCAATGACTATTCTAAGAGAAGGGATCAGAAACTAACAGCAAGACTCCAAAGACAAACTTCACTACACAAAATTTATATTGGTCTGTGTTGGCAGAGGCTACTTGTTTATTTCCTGGCCACCCAGATCCAAAATAATCACACAGAAACTATATTATTACAACACTGCTTGGCCTATTAGCTCATGCTTCTTATTGTCTAGCTCTTTTATATTAACTTAACCCATTTCTTTTAATTTGTGCATCGCCACTTGGTTGTTGCCTCCCGTTAAGTTTCCATCAGGCATCCAACATCTGTCTCCTGTGGCAGATACCTGGCTTCTTCCCTGACTCCGCCTACTCTCTCACTATATTTCTTCCAGCCTGACTATATTCTGTCCTGTTATAGGTTTCTTTATTCACCAATGGCAATAAAACATATTCATAGCATAGAGAGGGGAACCCCACATCATATCTGTTTCATATTCATTTTACAAAGAAATTATAGACTTGGTAAGATGAAACAGGAGCATCTCTTTGACATTCATAGCAATATTGCTGTCTCATGTGTCTTTCTGAGCATCCTTTTCTCTATTAACTCCCATGCGTATGCTTACAATATATTCAGGTAGAACATAAAACAAGCAAACAAACAAACAAACAACAACAACAACAATGAAAACCCACCAAAACAAACAAAACCAATTTGTTCATACTGGCTTACCCTGAAATTACTCTGTGTTGAAACCACAATTCCCAGTTGGGTCTGAGTCAAGACTCCTTTAAAAACTAGGTCTCTTCATGCTGCTGAGGATGGCAGTGGAGCTGTGTCTCCTCCTTCATTTCTCTTCATAGATGCAATCTGGGATCTTGTCTCAGAATTGGTTTGAAACATTATGAGAGTTATATTATAGTTTGTTATGGTTTACATACAATGATTAAACTTTTGCTAGATTCAGAAAAATAATAAGCAATGAAAGTAAGTGAACCAAATTGTTGCATACTTGGTTTCCAACAATTATTTCAGAAATAACAGCTTCCTATGCTTACTTTCTGACCTGTTGTTCTCTCATGACACTGGGTCTACTTTCTCTTCTTATACAATTGCCCAACTGTGTAGTTTGTTTAGTCAATCAAATGTAGCCAAAAGGGTATTGTGCAATTCCTGGATCTGAGCTTGATCTACTGCTTTCTTTAACTGTTCAAAATGTTTATTCCTGTTACCTACCTCATTTCTTATGTGACTTATTGCTGTAGTAAAATGTCCCAACAAAAGCAACTGAAGGGAGCCAGGGCAATTTGATTTGGTTCACAGTTGAAGGGTTAAGTCCACCATAGTGAAGAAGTTCTGGCAACAGGAGCTTGAGGCATCTGGTCACATTGCATTAGCAGACAGAAAACAGGGATTAATGAACATTAATCCTACTTTCTCATTTTATTCAATCCAGGACTCCAGTTCATGAAATGGTCCTGCTAGCATTTAGAGTGGGTTTTCACACCTCAATTAATCCACTTTAGATAATCCTCACAGGTGTGCCCATTGGCTTATATCCTAGGTAATTCTGACCCTATTAAACTGACCTAGAGAAAGGACCCAAGGTGCCACATGTACACAGGCATATGAATGATAATGTAGACTTTCTTTTACCAAAATATTCTCTGCACCTTATTAAACAGATGAATAAAGTCATACTGTCTACTCTGCCTCTGCTTCTGTCTCTATAAAATGACTGCTATACATGAAATAGAAAACCAACCTACTCAAGTCCTAAGTGAATTCTACCAACACAATGACCCTCAGAGGCCCTAAGTTTAAAGGTAACTTGCTAGGCAAGCATAAGAAACAAAATCAAAAATCACCTGTTGCATTTTGAAAGACATCTCATAGAAATCAACTCTTTTTGTTCATCTATAAAACCAAAGGCAAATGTTACAGTACTTGGTTTCCACTATAAAAAAGGAAAGTTGTGAGTGTGTGAGTGTGTGTGTGTGCGTGCGCGTGCGCACGTGCGCAAGCATGCATATTTCAATTATCAGTTTGAATCTAATGTATAGAATGGGATAGGCAAGGAGATTGTTCATTGCATAAGAGTACTAGGTTCTCAAGCATAAAGACATGAGTTCAAATGACTTGGGTTAGAGAGTGATAGAGGAGAACACCCAGGACACCCACTATCTTATGTTGCCCTTCACATGTGCTGTCTCCAACATGCATCTGGATACCACACACATGCTTATATTCCACATACATGCAAAGGAGGAGTGAGGGTGCCTCTCAAGGATATAACACTCACCTACCATGCTTAAGAAAATGAGGTGAATCCTGGGAACCACATGAAACAATAAAAGGAATGGGGTACATGAAAATAAAGTATAAAACACCATGCAAGCGGTTACTTTATTTTTAATTATCAATTTTATATGATGGGTTAAGGAAAAAACCCTCAAAACATTTAAGATATGAAATTTAAACAAGCAGCACCCGTACTCATGATGATAATGTCGCAAAACTAGATGAAATGTGGGCACAAAGAATTTTAAGCATTTTAAAGATAAATACACTTATATTTTCCAGTGCAAATGATGAAAATAGGAAAAAAAGCCTGAGGCATTGCCTCTGGATACAGAAATAGGGTTGCCAGTTCCAATAAAGTTCAAATCAGTGGAAATCTAAAATACTATGCAGAAGACATTTTCTATAGCTCAGCACTATTTTTGAAGCAGAACATTATCACTCTATACTTTTTGTGGATTTAATAACTTCAAATAGCTTCTAAATGTATTATTATTGTTATTATTTTTAAAGACATAACATGTGGATATTAAGTAATACAAGTTGAATATGTAATAACTACAAATTTTGGATCAAATTTTTGGATATTAAAGTAAAGCAATTATCTATGTTTGCAAATGCCATAAAAACTAAATCAATTTCAGTTACACTCATGAACATATTATGAGTTTGAGTATTTTGTTCATTGGAAAAGTCAATGAGATGAAAAAAAAAGGAGGGCGAGAAGGGGGAGGGAATGAAGGGAAGGAAGGCTGTTGTCCAGGGTAGACATGGAAGAGCATAGTGGAGTCCCATATGAGGAATTTGAGTCAGGGAGTTTCTAAAAGTGGAAACGGTATGAACTGAAAGTATAACACCAGACAGAAGTGGTGAATTATATTCTCCTGAAATGCACTGAAGCTTGTTTTATTCTTTCTACACACCTTCGTAGGACTTTAGCTTTTCCTTATTTGCATAAATGTCTCCTCAATACAGCTTTGTGTTTCGAAGAACCAGACAGGGTTTTTCTGGAGTGACACATGGCAGAGAATGAAACCTGGAGACACATGTGTCCCTCGGGATCACACATTTAGTCTGCTGTCCTTCAAACAGATCCCTGGTTGATTTTATTCATTTTTTCTCTATCACGATGGCATGCAGTTTTACATCTTCTGTCCAGTTTTATCTTTCAAAACCAAAAGCTTTCTGGCACTAATATTCTCTGGGCTTTTAGAAAACTCTGAATGAGCATTTTTAAAACCAAATTTTACACCCCTATGGTGTCTTCACGTCTTATATGCGTTACCTGACTCTGGTTAACAGACAATCTGGTTTTTAAATTGAAAAATCTCAGCAGTAGCTTCCTATTCCTTATCCCCATTTTCATGTATGTAATCCATGAGAAATTGTGACTATTTTACCTGAAAAACAATGTTTTTCTGTCACTAATCTTAAGGCCCTTGATGTTTCTATCATATAAACTACTAAAATGGACTCATGGAGTGGCATTTTATTTGTATTTTAATAAATAAAGCTTGCTTGAAGATCAGAGAATAAAACAGCCCTGCTGGACAGTCTTACAGACCAGGTAGTGGTAACATACACCTTTAATACTAGTTGCCATAGAAACCACGCAGTGCATGCCTTTAATCCTAGTGGTTTACACCTTCAGTCCCAGAACTAGAGAGGACTATAAAACGGGAGGAGACAGCTCTCAGCCTCAGACTCATTCTGAGATTCCTGGAGGCAGAATCGCCATTTTGGACTGAGGTAGAGGAAAGAGATAGTGACTGGCTGTTTTGCTTTTCTGACCTTCAGATTGAACTCCAATTTTTCTCTCTCTGAGTTTTTATTAATCGTGCTTCAAACTCACAATGTGTATTGATTGCTTAGAATACTGCTTAGCTGTAATTTTCCCACACATGTGTATAAGGTAATATGGTATTACTTTACCCACTACCAACATTTATTCTCTTCATCCCTGAAACACTTTATATAAACTAATAGCCTCCCTTCTACTTTTCTTTCATTTGTCCCCAGAACTCACATGTGAAAGAAAATCTAAACTTTGTTTCTATGGGAGCTCAGTTTATTTCATTACAATCTCCACTTCTCTACATGATCTTGTTTTTTTTTAATTGCTCATCTTTTTAATTCTGTAATAAAATCATTTTCCACTATGCAAGCATCTGAGATACATGAAACTATTCCTGGCATCATACCAATTAGAGCCTATAAGAATATTCCCTTAACTTCAGAGATGAGCCTCAATATCCACCTCGAGACACATAGGCCCCATTCTTCTTTGTGCCTTCCATTTTCTCCTAGTGCTGCTTCCTTATCATAGTCCAACCACATCACCACATCTCATGGTTCCAATGACCTTTTTCCTGCATGGACATGCTATTTCTTCTGTTTAGAAATACATGTTTTAATTTGTAAGCCTGCTAAAACACTTATTCTTCATGTCCCTGAAAATGCTCCCGTCTTCTGTTAAAGGTTTACTCAATGTCACACATTCAATCCTCTTCCCAGCAACAATGGTTGCCTTAAGAATGTCCTCAAATAAATTCCTTCTGTATCACACAAAATCTCAAAAAAAAGTTTAAATACGTATTTGACTTTTCTAAACAGCTAGAAACAAAAAGAAAGAGATAAAATCATGGATCCACTTGAATCTTCTCTCATATTCTGAACTTTGGAGAAATGGGACCCACAATCCTTTTAGCATCTTTGGCACCTTGAAAGTCCCTTGCCTGTACAGAGCACATAGTCATTGCTTGAAATATCAATGAATGAACAAATGTACAAAATAATCATAAGGATATTCTTTAAGCATCGAGTTAGTATGCTTTTCTTTGATTGCAAACAAGCCAAGTTTAGGAACTACAAAATTACAGAAGAAAATGGCAAGGCACAGGAAGCAAAAATCAGGGCATGGAGAATTCCAGAACTGAAGAAATTAAGAGTATCTTCAATAAGAACTAAGAATCTGGTAATAATAGGTGCTTAAGCTCCATCTCATTGGATATATCAAATGTAGAGAGGATAAGCACATTGGAATGAGGATATTGAAATGTGAGAGTAAAATTAGTGAAATGTAATCTATAACAGATTAGAGATTAAGTCTGAGTCACCATTGATGCATCAGAGTAGCATTAATGAAAAAATAAAAGCCCTTTTTCATGGAGTTGATAAACAAAGTGTGAGTCCAGATTTGAGTTATCTTCTTTACACTCTGTTGTCTGTCCTGTCTAGTGTATATGCTAGCCTGATTCCTGATGTCCTTAGTTCATTTGCTCTAGGTGTGTCTATCCTGTGTGTGTCTGTGTCTGAGTGGTGTCTGTCTTTACCTGACCTTAACAAAGGGCTTCACTCTATCTATTGTGCAGTCCAGGAATCATCACATGAGAAAGGAATGGGATACTTCACAGAAAATTTTAACAGAGTTTTACAAGAGATGAATTCACTGGCTCCAACTCATCCCATCTGACCCAGATAACAAACTTCATTTTTATCATCCAGTATAAACAGTCACTTTCAACTTTTATTGGAGATTTGAGGAGGCAGCTTTCAACTTCTGAATTTGCTACTTTCAGCAAAAAAATACACATAGTTTAAGGTCACATCTGTCTATTAGCTTATATTGCAAAAGGTGATTGCATGACAAGTATGTTGGTTATTACATTATTCTTCTAAAGGTAGGTCAAATAGATTAGTACACAGTAGGCTAGCATCTTAAGTCTTAAGTGACTTCAAGGAATATTACTGACCATGAGGTCCAGCAAAAATTCAGGTCTCATAGGATGTAAGAGCTATTTTCAGAAAATTGCATGCATCACTAGTTCAGAGACCAAAAAGTCCAAATCAATGGCTAAGCAAATTGTCCAGCAGTTATAAATCATGAAGTCACAGGATACCAGAGCAGATATTAAGAAGAAGGTTGTAAATCACTCTACAGAAGGTACCAATAGTCACTGTCAGGGTATTTTAAAAGAATTTGCTTCAAAATTAGAGTCATTCAAAGAAATAACCAAATCTTGAATTTCTCACTAGAAGCATAATTTTTAAATGTTTTATCAAAGCCAAAAGAGTTTGCTACAAATAGTGATAGTGTTCATTGGCATTTATTTGTAATGGCCAAGAAGGCTCTTAATTATGGTTAGTCACTTGTGCCTTATGCTTTCTAACTTAGAGAGCACTAATTATCAGTTCTACTATAGGATTATCCTGTAATCGTCCTGGAACTCAGCCTTGATTTTCACCACCTCCCTTTGGATCTAGGCCTTCTTGAGAAAGTATTCTTCCTTATAGCTACTGTTCAAAGTACTGATGCACTTCAAGACAGAGTCCAAAAACTTGTCCATGAATTCTCCTGGATTACATGGACCAAGATGAGAAGTTCTTCAAGGCTTGGTTTTTACCTCTCCATGGTAACTGTCATTCAGGAAGACCCTTTAGGGTTTTCAACTTTCTTCTCCTGCAGGCTCTTCAAGAAGCAAACTGGGTCCCATTACCCTGAAATTCAGAAGCTTTAATAATTTCTAATAGACTCCTTCCTTCTGCTCCTCATTTGGACATTGGGAGCTCAGTCCAGTGCTCCAAT
>LOJH01018133.1:0-21923 GCA_001685095.1 Ellobius talpinus
TGCGGGAGCCAGGTGGGACGAAAGCAGGCCCCTGCTCTCCCCTTATCACTACAACAGTGTCCTCCAGTTTGTTTTCATTTTAACAAACCACCCTGGCAATCATCTCATGTTGCTGCATGGGAGTAATTCCTCAACTAAATCTTTTACAATATGCCATCATCCTTTGTTTAGCAAAACACACTCATGTTCAAGATGCTCATGGAAAATAGCATGTAGTATTTGTTTATAACCTAGCATATACTTCTGTACATTGTAAATCCTTTCGGGAACTTCCCTTCCCTTCCATCTCTCTCTACCTGCCTCCTTTCCTCTTTATACCCCCTCTCTATCCCCACTCCACTTTTGTGGCAAAGTTTCATGTAGCCTGGAGTGGTGCCAATTTGCCTTGCTGATGTGGGTCTGTGCTCTAATGCTAGGAAAGAAGACATGCTAAGGAGTCTGGGAGGATTAAGAGATTTTAAGGAGCTTTATTCTCACATTATCTGCAACTATAAAGACTTACTTTATTTGTTGAGTAGCAGAGACCACCAAGACATGCTAGCACATACAGACTACACATAGGCAGGTTGGTAAAGACACATACTAAGGACTCAGCTTCTGACTTCTAGGCCATGTTTACCATCCCACAAAAGCCACACTCTGGGGGCAGGAGAGATGACTCAGCATTTGAGATTGCTAATCCTTTTACAGAGGACCAAGGTGCAGTTCCCAGAACCCACATGGTGGATCAAAACCATCTGTAACTGGAGCTCTAGGGCATCTGACACCCTTTCCTGACCTCTACAGGCTCCTAGCACACAAGTGGTAACATACATAGATGCAGGTAAAAACATCATACATGTAAAAGAAAACAAATAAATCTAAACAAAAAAAGCACTATGTCAAAAAGTTATAGAACAGATTATATGACTGTTTAATTTGCATTTCCCAGACATCCGGTATGTTTTGTGTTTACTTATAACCCCAGAATGTTACTCTCAGTCATAGTTTAGTGAAGTCATAACAGATATCTGTATCAATGACGTACCGTCTATACATAAAATCTTTTAAGTCCTTCCTCTTTTTTTAACCTGCAGGCCTTTTCTTTTTAATAATAGGTAGCATCTCCTCATCTTCTGATGCTCCTCCTGTCTTCACAGCCCATGATCTAGGTTTACAGGTGTGGTCTACACCTAGATTATGTACAAGATCAACTGTAATATAGAAGCTATGGAAGTTGCTGTTTAGGGAACTGTATTGATTAAGAAATAATGGAAAAATGTAGAAAAATGTGGAAATGATTAATATGGGCATGGCTTTTCCTCTGACTCTCTTTAGTTAGCATTATCTTGGATTTACAGGAATATATTAATTTTAAGTGTATGGAAAATTATACAATTTTGAGTTTTTCTTTTGCCATTTTTTACTTTCTCTGTCCTTTAAAAATCTGTAATGGACATTTTATTGATTTGTTTTTAATTATAAAGAAGATATTACCATTAAATATGTATAATGTTTAACCTACTAATTTTATATCTGTAAATGTCTTCTAGGAAATGATTTCAAATGTGAAAAATGGTTACAACATAGTTGTAGGTGAATACTTATTTAAGCAAGAATTTCATCAAAACATCTAATTGTGTTGACTAAGGCCTATATGACTGAATCATTTGGAAGATATTTTAAGGAATTGTTGCAATGATAATAGTGGCTAAAACTTTGAGTGCCATTATGTATGCTATGCACTATTCTAAAACCTTTAAATGTGTTCTTAGTTTCCATTAGAAGAATAACTCAATGAAGGAGGCATGTCTGCTTAGTTTTATAGGTCTGAAAATTATAGTATTAATAAATAAGAGAAAGTGCACATGGAATGTTCCCAGTGACAGACAAAACATACTTCCTTTGTCCATATTCATATATTCTAGCAGGAGGGTTGTGAAGATATTCAGAAAAGTGACACCTGGGGGTCAACAAATGGTGGAAAAGCAGAAAAGTACTGAAGTTGAGAAAGTAACACCTCATAAAGGGGTGGTATTATTACATATGTATAATAACCATTGACAGAAGGGCACAATAGGAGGGGGGGTTCTGTGATGTTATTGACATAGCTCTCTCTTAGACTTAGCGCTGTTCTCTGAGAGTGCCATCGATGCATTTCCTATGGTCAACCCTCTTAACATTTGGGAAAATGAGTGCTTCTGTCCTGAAAGTGGATCTGTGTAAGGCACAGATCATTCATTGCCAACACTACTATTACTGTTCATCCATATTAGGTAAAATACAGGTGTTGATAATTGTACATAAGTGCACATACCTATATATGTTTATAGTCTAACCTATAAGGTCATGTGAGATATATAGATATGTGTGTGTACACACTGACATGGGTAACTATACACGTAAGTGCACACACACATGTAAAATGAAAAGAATGGACCCTTTCATAGTAGAAAATGATCTACTTTTTCTAAATTAGGTTGCCTCTTCTGTGAATGCTGTTCTGTTAGAACTTCTGTCTGTCATGAGGGTTGAACACAATTTCAAAGAAGGTTTTTGTCCTAATGATACACATCAGGGCTTATAAGACAGAAGTCATGTCACTGCACAAAAGCCTCCGATTTGAGAAGACTCTTCACTTTATATTTGAAGAAGGGGGATAAGTACAGTCATGTCAAGTACTTCTAATGAATGTACTATGGAAGTCTCACATAATAAAATATAACTTTCTATTATTATTGGGAAGTTCTGTGGTTAGAGGGCCCTCTTTCTGCGACAAACTTCAAAGATGTAACGCACCCATGCAGTTAGCTCATGGGAAGGACTAAAGCGTATGCAACTGGCTTTCAGCTAACAGAGTATAGAATTCAGCTTCTGTTTGCATTCAGTTTCCCTTTGAAAAAGTAGAGAGAATGAGGAGCAGAGAAGGAGTAAGTAGCCAGGGAGGAGGATAAACTCATGGAGATTGATGATGGGCATGCCTGCTTCTGGGTGTGTAGAGAGTACAATTTAGCTGGGCCTCTGGGCAGCTCTCAATATTCCTGACTGACTCCAAGATGCCAGTTTCAGATCGCCTCTGGCGATTGCAGAGATCATTTCCACAAATATAAACTGGTCTTTTACAATTTTCTCCTCTTTGCTCTGAGCTCTCTCTTGTGTGCTCTGCTCCATAGAGACCCAGTATTAATTTGACACCGTCACTTTAGGCACATTTCCCCTGGATTCTTCTTGGAGTTTTTCAAAGCTAATATTTCTTTCTAATGCAATTTATTTCTTCTGAATTGTCGCTACGCTGTGCACATCTGATGGGGAATTCAAGAAAGTAGGCTAGGACTTATTAATTTGACCTATCATGACAATTCTTAAGTAGTAACTTAGAGGGACATGTGTGCTGAGACCATAAATGACTTAAATTCGTATTCTTGGAGAGAAACTTATACTTTCAAACAACCAGCTTCTAATTATTTTAAAGGATTTTTATGTTTAGAGATTATTTTTACTATTTTAGAAGTTGTGAAGAAACTAGTTTTAACTTATGGCAGCTGAAAATTGTGCAGCACACATTTGAACCTGAGCCCTGTCAAGCAAGTCTACCTCTGCTAGGTAAGCACTCACTATGGTAGACCAAGAGTTAGTGCCACAAATGCAAAGGGGCTGAGAGCCTGACCTCTGTTTTGTGGCCACAGGTGGTATACGAAGTCAATGGGCTCCCAGGGTAGACTGGCTTTCAACATAATGAGAAGTCGCTGCTGCCGCCGCCAGGGCTCTGTCTTTGGTGCAGGTAGGGAAGTTATGCTTTTCTCCTTGTTTCCCATGGAGTCGGGTACCTTCTGGCATTGGCTGATGGTTTCTGAGTACAATGGTATTATTTATGGCTCAGAGTACTTAGTAGCTGGTGTGGGATTTCTAGTTCTTTCCCTCTGCCATAGTGGGCAGCAGAATTCTAGATAGTGAATTCTTTGAGCCAGGGACCCCAGATGGAGAAAATGCAGGGCTGGTGGCATCTGCGAGAAGCAGCTCCAGCGCATCATTGCTCATCCCAGCTGCTGGGTGGTGGCCGCTCTTGCAGAGTGTGACGAAGGTCACAGCACAGCTGCCTGCTGTCTGCCTAGCATCTGTATACACTCAGACGTGAAGCACGGTTTTGGTCTACATCTTTAATCTGGGGTTTCTACTTTTTCAGCATTTCTGTGAATTACCTGGACTCTTTTTAGTGAACTCCTTCATGGCTAAGACAATGAAAGCCAGCACAAGTCTGTCCAATTCAATAACCCAAATGCTCAGATTCCTTGTGCGTCCTGCTATGAGTTTCTCTCTGTAAATGGAAGGTATTTTTAAAACCTAAGCCTCTTCTTGAATGTAATGAATTTTTATAAATGTGCTTAATATATGGAAGATGTGGAGGCTACTTCCCACTACATTTATGACTTTCAAGTTCCAAGGGTTTATCACAGTTCTAATGTAATAATATTTGATGAATAAACATATATTCCACTCCGTTTTCCTTAATTATGCTATTAACCTCATAATGTCTCTCCTTAACCTATGCTGTACGATTGAACCATCCCGATCTCTTTAAAGCAACCACTAAGAGAAACATCCAGAATGGTTCTCTGAGAATCCTAGAGTAGTTTTAGGAACTGAAAATCAAATCTGTCCATTGTCTGTCCTCACCTCATGCTGGTCCGGAATTTGCAAACTGGGTTTCTGAACTCCTAAATTGCTGAACTGTCTGGCTCTGGGGGGGGAGTAAAATTTAGACTGTGTGATTTACCATGACCCTTTTGAGTGTGAAGTTCTCTATCAGTAACTCAGAAGCCATTTGTCAGTAAATACTTTCTTATTTTTGTCCCTCTTTCATTTCGAAGTGACAGCACCTCCTTGGTCCTAAGTGCATGATGGACATTTGGCATTTGAGACTCTTTCTTCTTAAGATTTGGGACTGTGTTTTTCATGGTAGGATCTCTAGCAGCATCCTTGGCCTCTTCCCACTAGATGCCAGTACTCTCCTCCAAGTTGTGATGGCCACACATGTCCTAAGACATAGTTGAAAACCCTGAGGGCACAAGAACATTAGCGAATCCCCATTTGCACAGCAACATACTTTCTGAAAGAGCTGTTGTTCTTCTGTACTTGAGAATTTTTCTCTGAGATGCATTTTTGAATTATTATAGATAATAAAAAATATGTGAATGTTAATTCCACATAAGAAAATAGCAGCAATCTTTCTTTTTAATCACCACTAAGCCTATTTCATTATAGGGATGTAGTCATGGGCTCCATCAGGACAGGAACATCACATCATCTGTCTCCATTTCAAACACTGGCAGTCAACTCGCTTTTTATAGATTCTTAACACTTTCAAAGTACTTGCAATCTTAAGTAATAGGGTGAGTTAAGTCTCTTTTTAATTTTTCTTCTTTCAGAAAAGAATTGAAAACACTGTATTCTGCCCAAGAAGCTTAAAATGACTCTATGTGTTCTTGCTGTGGACAGCAAAAGGAATTAGCTTTTATTATTTCATGTATTTAGCTATCATAACACTGTCGGTGATAAAAATCTCTGTTGTCAGAAGAATTTATTTATTACCTTTCCCTGTCCTTACTCTCGTACCTTTGACCTGCAAGCCACTGGTAATCAAACTGAAATAGCTAGCAAGGACTCAGACTGACAGCTGACAGATGTGTATAGTGTGGTGTGTGTGCGTGTGTGTGTCTGCATACATCTTGTCATTTCATTTCTTTTTGAATTTTGCTCATTTATTTATTTATTTATTTGATGTGGAAGACAGACATCCACCCTGATAATCTTTCCTGATAACCCTGTGCCTAGACATTGACTTGTTCCACATGATAAAATGAAGAGGAGGCTGAGTCAGATTGAGAAGAAACGAAATAGAGTCCATAGAGAAGAAAATGAGCCTGGAGTCAAGAGGTGAGAGAGAGGCTGCTGCTCAGTGTGGTTCAGGATTATTTGATCAATGCCTGGGAAAATGCAGAGGGAAACAGCAGGCAGCCCAGTTGTTTAGGACTCTAGCTCCAAGCCAGTCAGATGGCAGCTGTCTGTGAAGTGATTAGCCATCTCAGTGTTGACTGGATAATGGTGGAGTGGGAGAATCAGGAGATGTGAATGAACCCAAACAGCTCAGGTCACAAGACAGTTGTGTGCAAAGATGCTATTCGGCCTGCCATCTGCTCGTCCCAAACGAAGCGGGAGACTGGGATTTTAAGATCTTCGGCTTCTACATCACCCTTGCCAACGCTGGGCATTATTTTTACAACAATGTAGTATTTTTAGAAGGAAGGAAACATGTAGACAAAACACGTTAGTTTTCCCAAAGAGTGTGAATGGAAAGGCTGAAGAAGAAAGAGGAGGAGAGGGTAGGGCGAAGCTTGCTGGGAGGAGAGCTCCGAGGCAGCAGAACCTTGACTGGACCAGAGTCTGGCCCTAGGTACGCTGTGGATTAGTGCACCATTACCATTTAAAGGTGCTATTTGCTTTGACTCAGGGCAGGCTCGGAAACATGCTGTAGCTAAATTTACTATTTTCCTCTGTCGAACTTAAAAAGAGCGGCTTTGTTTTGGTTTCTTCTGAGTTTTGAAATGTTTTCCCGCATCCGTCTGAGGACCGGCTTTACACAGCAGGTGTTAAGGCTCCAGCGAGGTCTGTTGGACAAATGATTCATAAATATGTGCTCCCATGCTGTACAATGGTTGACTAGAAGCACACAGATGGAGCCGCCCTATTCTATTGAGGAAGTGGTATGTGTTTTTGTAAAAACTGTGATACACATGGTTTTTAGCCAAGGAGCCAGACTCTGAGAAAGTTTCTTTTTGGAATAATTTACTTACGTTGTACTGATTTGTAGAGGGGAAGTGGGATGTAAATAAAAGCCTTACTGCGTATTACAGGAGGACCTGGGAGGGTCTTAATACAGGAAAATCGAGACGTATCTGGGGAATTTCAACAAGATATATATAAGCTGGTTTTGCTGATGTGTGAGCTATTTCTTATTTTATAGTAATGTTCAGAATTAAGCTTGATTAAGTAGCAGAGAAGGCTATGGTTTAAACCTAACAGAAGGTGAATTAAGACTGACTTTGGATTTCGACACATTGCCTATGGTTACACATGTAGCACTGTGAGCCGGAAGCATCATTATCTCCTGCCCCAGAATGCATCTGTTTCACATTCACTGGACCAGTTCCACAGGATGTGACCCTGCTCCACAGCTCACCTGGAGGCATCCCCCACCCCACTCCTTGGTCCACACACTTTGTCCAGTATTCGATCCTCATGTAAGCGTTCACGGGGATGGACCTTGGTGAAGAGACCCAGTGGGCTAATTGGTGAAGGGCTTTGACTTTGAGAAGGGGCGTTTCAGACCACCTTCACAACACATAGGATCATACTGGATCCTGGACTAGAATCTTATTTGCACTGTGTTAGCAAAAGACAGACATCAGCAGAGAAATTCACAGAGGGTTCAAGGAGGCAGGAGGAGAGGCAGGTGTGGAGGGAAGGCAAGCAAAGTGTGTTTATTCTCATTCTTCTTAATGAAAAGGCTGTGAAATCATCTGCTAGAGAGGGAGCCAAGAATGAAAGACACTGGCATGGTATTTTCCTGAGTAACATATTGTTTGATCGCTTTTTTTTCCTTTTTCTTTTTGGTTAATTGTACTGCCTCTTAGTTAATTGTGTTCTGTTAGCCTGAAAGGAAAAGCCAACAGAGGAAGAAAGCTTCCCACTGAGCACAGGTGAAGGCAAGCCTTTGATTAGTGACTATGGCTGTAACCTAAGTGTTTGTCACTATTTTTGACTTGCTTACTGGATTCATAATTTCCATGAAAATGGGTAGTAGGTGTTCAGCTGCTGAGTTCCTCAGCTAGGCACTTGGTGCTTTGGAAGCTCTAGTTCAGGGAATTCTGGAAATGCCTCTTATATCCTCCTTGCTTCTGACTTCCGTGTTTCACTGCCACTATGATTACCTGCTTAGAACAACATGGCTCCTTGTGATTTACGTGGTTCAAAGTAGTGGGACCTTCTTCTGATTGGCATTGGTAGGATTTAACATATTCGTGTTAATTATTTCATTTTAGTTGGCCTTTATATGAAGGTGATAGAATCCCTTAAGATGTTTTGTATGTGAAACAAATACTTACATGCAGATATGTACCTGGGAGAGAAAGAAGAAAGGATAGAAGACAGGAAGGGAAGGGGAGAGAAAGAAGGGGAGGGAGGAGAGAAGATGGGAGGGAGACAGAGAGGATGGGAGTGAGAGAAAGAGGACAGGAAGGGGGGAGGAAGGGAAGGGGAGAGAGGAGGGAGGATGGGAGGGAGAGAAAAAGGATGGGAGGGAGGAGACGTGAGAGGGGGAGGAAGGAGGAAGAATGAGAGCAGGCAAGAGAGAGAGAGAGAGAGAGAGAGAGAAGAGAGGCAGGAAGGGCAGGAAGAAGGAGGAGAGGGGCAGGAAGAATTCTAATTTTTTGAGGAGGGTGATGGAACATTCATCCATTACTCCTTGTTTAATAAAGTTAATACTTTATTTTAGAAGTGTCTGATTTCAAAAACTGATACATATTAGACAGACTAGAAATCAGACTGAATAAAAAAATAGATACTTCTTTACTATATTTCTTTTGAATATGAGAATAAGCAGATATATATTCACAATCTCTTCTTGCCAAATAAGGATTAGTTACCAACTTCATTTGTCAAAAATAGCTCCTTAGGTTTAAATGACATACAGTGTTGATTTTGGACCAGTGTTTTAGTGTTTGAAGTTCCAAAAGATTTGAATGAATTTTTTAATCTCTAAAACCTTACATTATTCAGATATATTCCCTTCCACAGTAACTGATCATGTTAAATGCATATAACTAAGATTTTAAAATGGAATATAGTACAAATGAATTTAACATATCCACTATTACATTTCTTTTATATAGGATGGGATCTGTAGTATAAGATAGTCAATTATGAAAGACAGAGACTGTGTGAAAACAGGAAGAATAGCATTCACCCTAATGAAATGAGGAAATGTTAGGGACAGAAAACCTCCCATAAGTTAATTGTTGAACTCTAATTTGTAATACTGATTAAGTAGATACGTGAAATAGAGAGTGAGTTGTATGAAGCTCAGGTCAGGCCTAGATGGTTTGATTTACCTGCTAAGGAATATTAATTACTTACAATTTTTGAGATAAAAAAGAATGAATGAACGATATTTTAGAGTCACTGTGAATCACACATTTTGTTGATGTTAGCACATAGGATTACTCAGGGTTAAGCTCTACTTGAGACCAGTAAGAGTCACAATGATGAGAAAGTCAAGTGTGAGCACTGGTTCCTGCTGATTTTCAGAATCCCAGTAAATGAGGACGATCTCTCCATCTCTCCTTCTGCGACCATCTGCTTCTGTGTTGGTATCTATGCTTATGTCTGTCTTGATTACAACGTCTGTTTTTATCCACAGCTCTATTTCCATATGCACTTTTATATCTATACCACATCCATATTTATATTCATTTCAATATCAATTTCTAAATTTATAGAGACACAAGCATATACATATGCAGTGCGATGCCCACAAAGACATTATACAATACTCACAGTTATGGGCTACTTATTTTAATTTAATAATCTTCTCCTGATAGATTTTCTTGTCTCATTTTAAAATCCACCTCGTTATTTCTCCATGGCTCCATGTTGTATTGCTTTGAGTGAACGGTTTTCCAGCAATACTGCAGTTGTTTAAATTATGTATCCTTACTAACAGTAATACCCAGGAAATATCCTTATCTATGTATCAGTGCTACTTATATGAGTGGAAATACATATGGCAACAGATGAATTTATCTTTTTAAAGAACACTTTTTTCTCCTTTTGCTTTTATCTACTATTTTATATCATTTGGCGTGCATGCACTGAGTTTCACTGGCAGTTGACTATGTACTTGCTTCGTGTTGATGAAATCTCCTCTTCCCTTTACCCCACTGGCAGCCTTCTCCTCCAAGTAGCCCCATTTCTGTTTGTATGTCTCATGCAAAAGAAATCGGAATTCTGGTTTGAAGCTATATACATGCATAAACTTGACAGAGACTGTCAAAATGCTTCACCAAGGGAGCACCCCCAATAGAGTATGTACCTGTAGAGAAAGCTGGTGAATTTAAGTAAAATTGAATATTGTTGCTAAAAAATCGTCAAATCAAAGATGACATCACAGAGAAGCATTTGATAAAATGCAAGAAACAAGACCAATATTGGGTAAAAACAAATACAATCAAATAAATTTATTTGCTAAAATTATATTAATTAACACTATATATAGGGTAACACTATAACTTAGGAAAATTGACCAAAGGGTAAAAAAAAACCCTGTGTTAAAAGAAGTCAGAACTTAAAACAACAGTTGAAATGATAATGCTCATTTTTTACTAGAAACAAAACAAATATAAATTGAACAATGTACCACATTTATGTTTAAAAACAAAAACAAAACCAAGAAAAGAGACTGAGAACTCACTAAGTGTGGTTTGTGAAAAAGAATGAAAATTGACATTTTGTGGATTGTTGGTGACAATTTTAGAAACTGCTGCATTAATAATGCCCCACAAAATTTTATTATTTTGATTTGTTTGAAAGTTATATTTTCTTCCCTACGAAATCAATATATGATAAAATAAAATAATCATTAAAACTATTAATGAACAGTGTTTATAGAAGTGAAACACTTTTATTCTACTTAGTTAGGAAGCAAGATATCTGTGCATAGAGCTATGCAGAGTTTAAAAATCCTTAGAAGCAGTGATAAAAATGTTTACTACACAGTAAGAGAAATATGTGACTATTTGAGTGTAACTTATACATCATATATTTTAGAAGAAATGCCAACTGATTAAAAAAGGAAATGCAATGAAGTATCACTGGCGCTGGTTATATGTGGTTGGTGGATTTCATGGTAATTATTTTGTAAATATATACTTTGGCATGTCTGCTATCTTCTCTGGCAGAATGTATTTAAAACTATAAGTCTGTGTACTGGAAATATCTAAGTCTTGTACAAATAACATGTAAGCTCTAGATAGTTAGGAATTTCTTTCAGTTCTGTGTGGTGAGTGGCCATTAGCACTGCCTCTTAGAGGATGCTGAGTCCTCTGGTCGGCAAGGCACTTCCTCAGGGAAACAGCCATCCTGCTTTTTGTCCGTATTGTGTGCGTTCCAGTTTTGAGAGGCGGCACTGGCAGCCCCTCCCCTACTGGACAATACACACACACACACACACACACACATACACACACACAGATACACCCCCCACATATATGTATGTAATCTGTTTTCAACTTATAAACCATGTTCAGTACTTTTAAACCTGTCGAGACGCTGTCACAAAGCTGGTAAACCATCACAGAGTATGGATTGTGGCAGGGAGCAGAAAAAGAGAACATTGGTGTGAAATACGTTGCCCACCATAGAGTAGCTGAAAAGAAAACTGACACTCAAAATTCCTATTAAGTGATCACTAGGACTTTTGTATTTTTCTAACTGTTGGACTAAACTGAATCTTATGAGCCTTGCATTAGTGAAATTAATATTTGGAAGTGTGGATGACAGCGTGGCTGACGATAAAGCTCCCTGTGAAGGCAACTTCAGGTAGGAGTAGATTTATACTTTAACATTAGTGACCTTTCCACACACATTTTCATACTTGGGCCCCCCAACGCTCACAATTTTAGCAGTTTTTAATCTAACAATTTCAGACCTGAATCGTGTGTTGGAACAAAGCTTAATCAATAAATTAAAATGTTTTTGAGCATTCCTGTGTAGGTACCTAGGACAGAAACATACTGGTACACACACACTCTCGTAATGTTTGCTATACGCTTTCTCGAATGTATATTTAAAGGTGCTTGTTAAGCAATAGAATGTGGTGACTTGTTTCCTGCCCAAATGTCAAATCTCTAGTGCGCTACCTAGTCAAGACCTCCAGGAAAACAGTACATGCTCACATAGAAAATAACAAGTTTATTTTGAATCTTTTCTTAAAATTCATCTTTACTTTATGTGTGTGGATGGTTTTGCCACATGTGGGTCCATACACCACATATCTGCAGTGCCCACAGAGTCCCGAAGCAGGGGGTTGGGTCTCCTGAAATTACAGTCACAAATGGTTGTGAGCTACCTCGTGGGTACTGGGACAGGAATCAACGTCCTCTGGAAGAGCAGCCAGTGCACTTAATCATTGCACCATCTTTCTGGCTCCCACTCTTTTTGTATACAGGGGCATCTTTCCTATTGGTATTCTAACCTATGACGGGATTTCTGTATGTCTTGTTATGAGGAATAAAATCACATCCTAACCAGGTAATACGAGTTGTATATCATTCGACACGGACTCTTCACTGTCTTCACAGCAGAATCTTACACAATGCACTGGCTTGCCAGCATCTGGAATATTGAGCAGCTTATAAATACAGTTCCCCAGAGACCTCATCAGATTATTCAATTGCTTTTTTGAGATACCTAGCGTCGCCAATATATTACAGGCAACTTCCAGCGTTGCAGCTTTTCCATCTGGCCTGAGTTTTGTTGACTCAGTTTGCACATCTCCACATGAGGAACACTCCAGGAACTGAAAACTGTTCTCTCTTTCATTATGCATGTGGCGTGCAATGCAATTCACCACCTAACAGATGTCATAGCTAAGTACTCAGGATCGTGTCATGATTCATTCATTTTAGGAGAATCTGCTTCAGAAATGCAAGGCTTTTTATAAATTGGTAGGATTTGGCTTCTAAGTAATTCTATAAAATGCTGTCTGTTTATAATTTTAATTTTTTCTTGAAACATATTACAGGCTTCAGATTTTTTTTCCAGGTTGTTTCCTTTTATTCCTGGTTTGGACACCTCTGTCATTGAACAAGTAATTTAAAAATAAATACTTTTAAATGAGAATGGATATTGAGGTAACTCTTGATGTTTTAAGCTTCAGGTTTTGATGTCTAGGCAAATCTGGTGAACATTGCATGGCCGCCTTTCTACTGCAAGCAAGAAA
Organism: Ellobius talpinus; assembly: GCA_001685095.1. Classification (NCBI taxonomy): domain Eukaryota; kingdom Metazoa; phylum Chordata; class Mammalia; order Rodentia; family Cricetidae; genus Ellobius; species Ellobius talpinus. The sequence continues at coordinate 13,034 of LOJH01018133.1, forward strand.
TTCCTGCTGCCTTGTGTTTTACATAATATTGTCATTAAACATGGTCTATCTTTAGTGGAAGAAGTGGGCTATAATAAGTCAAATAGGAATTATTTGAATCTGAGGAAGAACATTTGCAAATGAGTAACTGAAATTATTATTAAAAGTAGACATACGACATTCAGATTAACACAGCCAAAGGTGGAAGGAAATGTTTAATTTTCGGGAGTAATTATCAGAGGCCTTTTCATACAAAAGCATGTTCCATACTTTCCTATTTTTGGAGACTTATTTTTCTGTGCTAGGATAAAGAACCCATAGCTTCTTTGCTGCAGCTGTTTCTGGCTTGATTAATCTGAGGATTGTAACCATAAAAGGAAAAGTAGCTTAATTAAAAAATGTTAGAGCAGAATAGAATACATTTACAAGAATTTCCCTTCTCTTTTTGGCTAAATGCAAGAGAGAACATCGCCCTTCTTTTAAAGGAAGCAAATCAATATCTGTGGCTTTGCAATTACCCTTGAGGTCCAACGCTCTATGGGTGGGTGCGCAAACAGAACCCATGGGTTAAAAATCACATCCCTGGGTATTCGACAAAGAAGAGGACTCCTTAAGACTCACACTTTTCTTTCTTTCCCCTTCCATAATCAAACAATGTCATTGTAACTTACAGGCTTAAATACATAACATTTTCACCATTTTGTCTTGAAGGGATCCACATTAGATTCCAAATTATCTTGAGGTCACTATGTCATATCACACTGATGCTTGGATTGTTTATGGAATAAATGAATCCCTTTAGTCTTTGTAAAATTCTTGTGAAGCTTGGGCTAAACCCAGGAGGGGTCTTTTCTTAGTCATATCTTGTGTGCTTTGCTCTCCTGTGACTTTGAAAATTGATTTCTTGTGTGCATTTCTAGGAACCCTATGGGAGATAGTTTTCTTATGATTGTGCTATCAATTGCTTTCAGTAAGTACCTGTAATGACAGGCTATAATAGAGGAGAATACATAGTCTCAGCTAGAATAGGTAGATACTTCAAATTTGATCCTCTTGGTAAAAGTTCTCTTTCGGCACATTTAGGAACGTATCGAGTTCTTTTCAATAGTCATAACCGGCAGAGTGACTGTATTAGATAGTGTGTTTTGTAGCATTAATCATAAAGATCTATATTTCCACCATGATTTTGTTACCTTCCCTAGCAATTATCTCAATTGATTTAGCATATAACCAGCCTGGTTCCATTGTGGTTACTCTTCATAATGTCTGAGATGGATTGTGATCTAAATGTAATTTATATCAGCAGGAATTTCCCACAAAAATGAATAGTTATCTTCAGCTCTGCCCTATCTTTGGTTAAACTTCAAAGGATCTTTTTTACTACTCCATGTGAAAATAATGAAACATTTAATAATGTCTAATAATACTGCGCACAGAATAAAAGCAAGGACTACCCACTGTGAAGATCCCCAGAGGACAAATTAAAGGCAAAAACAAAACACACCACAAAAAAAATTAAACGAGGGAATGAGACCAAACTGGACTAAACAACAGAACATTTTATTCATTTGAGCTAATTTATATTATAAGAAAATAAAGCCATCCATGCTTATTATATAAAATCAAAAATACTTTGGTTTTCCAGTCTCTCATGAATCGATAGGAGAGGCCATTTGTTTTCTGTGCTTTTTAAGTCCTTTCTTTTGGGGCGTTAAATTCAAACCTGAAAACTGAATATGATTTAAGGGGAATTCCTTTTTTTGTTTTTAGAAACATATGAGGGAAATCTCAATACTTTTTTGTGTTGTGGGAACAGTTTATTGATTTTCTTTCTTCCATAGAGAAAAATATGCCTGTTATTCTGTGAGCAACTTTGTAAGGAGCTTCCAGATGTAGACACAAGTGTCCAAGAAGACATCAAGTTGTTTGAAATTTCCTTTGATTTAACTCAGAAATTCAGACACTAAAGCTATACCATCTTACCCAATACCCTAAGCTGTTTTATGGAACATGCTTTTCACAGCATTTGTAGTATAGAAGAACTTTAACTATTTGCTAATAGAAAATCAACACTAGAGGCCACGTTATACCCAAAATACTCACGTGGGGAGAAGAAATGCATGACATTTGCTCTAGGCATCCTTTTTATTAGGTCAGTGTCTCTGGTCTCATGTTCTCAGAGAGCACAAGTGAAGAAGGAAAAAAGGTGAAGTGAAGCAGCGGAGACACACGTGTTTAAAATTCACAATTATTTTTAACAGTAAGAAGAGGAAACGAACACATACATGGGTTGCTGTTACAGATGACGCTTGCGCTATAGAAAAGAGCGGTAGTGAGTCCTTCCTCTTCCGCTTGCTTCTATATTGAACAAGTTCTAGAAACCCTCTGGGTGTCTGCTCCCTCATGTGGAACACATAAATCATAATAGTACCCATTTCTCAGGGTTGCTGTGGGACTCACTGAGTTAGGCTGTCTGACACCGGAGGCCATATGATCATTTATTGATACATATCCTTGTTCTGTTGCTTCTTTGCCAAATTTTCTCCCCATGTCTATATACACATAGCACACACATCTTCACATACTTACAAACAGACTTGTTAATAAAGATACTATAAAAATAGATTATAAGTATTGGTATAATAGTTCAAAAGACTGGAGAGTTCATGATTGCCAACCAAGAACCTGTCTCTACCATTTTATCTCCACCCCTTTTATGTTACTGTACACTACGTGCTGACGAATGCAAATGACAAAAACCGCTCCCTTGGTCAGATTTGCCACAGGGAAGTCGCCATGTGGACTTTGGAAGAATGAAAGAGGATGAGGTTACAACTACTACTGCTCTGCCTCCTCTCTTTTTGGATTTTGCCAGTGAGCTGAGTTCCATGGAAGTCATTCCTCTCTTCCTGATTCCCTCAGCACTAACTCCTCTCACCCTTTCTCCTTTGGGTCTAGTTTTGACAAGGCCCACTCCTGCTGGTACCCCGTGTGTCTTGTCATAGCTTCTTATGCATGCTTACGGGTTTTTGTAAATAACCTTCCTCAGAGATCTTGTTAGGATGTATAATTCCTTTTTAACTTTGGTTATGACTGAGAAAAAGTGTATTATTTAAGACAATTTAATACCTTACCCCTTATAATATCCTATGAAACTTATAGAAGCCCATGTAAAGTAATAATGAATCCATATAAATCCCAGGTGGACATCATAGAAAATTACAATCAATACATTCCATACTGCTATGAAAACCCAAGGAACTGTTGAGCATGTACAAGTGACCTACAAAGCAATTAGTTTTCGCTACTTTCAAACAAATATTAACAGTAATCTAAACACAGTGATCCCTTGTCAGCTTGACGCAAACATATCACTGCTAAGCCATAACCTTTTCTTTCTTGTTCATCCCCAAGATCATACATGAACATCAACAGTACAATATAAACATTGCAAGTTTAAAAGTCCCACAGTCTAAAAATTCAAAGACTTAAACACAGTCCTATAAGATATTCTTAAAATAAAATCCAAAGTCTTTGTAAAATTCCAAAATCTCTCTAAAAGTTCAAAGTCTTTCAACTGTGGGATCCTGTGAAAATAAGTTAGAACACTTTTGTTTGGGGGTGGGGGATAACCAGGGCACAGTCGCAATCAGAACAAAGCAAAACTAGACTCCAAGAGGGTATATAACCCATTGCGTGGAGACCACTTATCATCTTCTGGACTCCACAAAAGGTCTTGGGTCACTGCTCTGACTTCTGCAGCACACACAGCTTGTCTTCTAGGCTACATCTGGCTCCACTCCACTGTGGCTACTGTTCTAGGTGGTCATCTCATGGTACTATCATCTTCAAAATGTTGGGTTCTCTGCTGCACTTTTACTGGTAGCTTCTCCTGGGTTTCTAAAGAGACTCCAGCCTTGTCACACAGAGCCAAAACCCCAACTGCTCTCCCTGACCCCTTTATGCCTTCAAAACCAGTATCATCTGGATGATTCTTAGACTGACAAGTTTGGCTGCTAGCATGAGGTACAATCTTGGCCACATCTAGAACACAACTTTTGAGTGTTGACCCTGAGGAAATATCTCCCAGAAGTTTTCATCTCCATGTTGCTGGTCTCTTAATAGCAGCTGACTCTTCAGCCTCAGCTGGACAGCATCCATGGTCCCAGCAGAGCAAACGTTTCACTTAAGCAATTCTGGTCTCTTGTTAATCCCAGCTGTTGCTTCATTCCCAGCTAACCAGAACCATAGATTCTGAACTCAAAATAGAGAATGGGTATGCTAGTCATTAGCAGGTCCTCAACCTTCTCTCTTGAATGTCACAAGTCAGTCCCCTATCATCTGCATTGCTCTCAACATTACTGTCTTCCAAACCCACACAGAACGGCTTGCCATGCTTTGATTACTTAATGAGTTTTTCATCTCAAAGTTCCAAGTTGTCTACAATCCTCTCATAAAATATATGGCCAGGTCTGTCACAGCAATACCCACTTCTGCTACCATTTTCAGCTCTAGTTAGGGTTCCTACAGCTGCGATGAAACACCATGACCAAAGCAACTTGGAAGGAAAGGGTTTACTTGGCTTACACTTTAAAATCATTGTTCACCATGAAAGAAAGTCAGGACAGGAACTTAAACAAGTCAGGAGCCTGGAGGCAGGAGCTGAAGTAGAGACCATGAATTGGTACAGCCAACTGGCTTGCTTACCATGTCTTGCTCAGTCTGCTTTATTACAAAACCTTGGACCACCAGGGTTAGCACCACCCACAGTGAGTTTGACCCTCCCCATAAATCACTATTTAAGAAAATTTCCTACAGCTGGATCTTAAGAAGGGATATTTCTTAACTGAGGTTTCCACCTTTCAGGTGACTCTGGCTTGTGTTGTGTTGAATGAAAACAATCTAACACACACAGAGAATAAAGAGGTGATTGAAGGGATTTCCATGAACTAGTGATTAATGCATTAATGTAGCTGTGTGAAGAAGGTGTTTGCTCCAAGAGATACCTAGAATGACTTTTGCAGTCCAAGAAAGTATGTTTCCCCCAGAGTACCAGTATATTAAAGAGACATCTGTCCAGGGTGGCTCTGATAACCTTGTGCCTATGTGAAGACTTTTAGGATAGATAACCTTTGGAAATACTGCTTTCTCGTTCCTGGTTACCAGGAAATTAATTTGAACAGTAACACAGAGTGAAAATATTAGAAGCAAATTTCAAAATAATATCATTTAGACAAATATAAAATGATCTGATTCTTTGGTTTAATTGAAACTAGGTTTTGACATAATCTGAATATATGTCCACATGAAAACAAAATTCTGAGAAAAAAAGCAGATTTTCCAAATCAATTGAAAATTCATAATTCTTCCAGATTTCAAGAATGGATTATTTAATATAAATGTATTACACTTGAAGTGTGTGTGTGTGTGTGTGTGTGTGTGTGTGTGTCTATACACCAGTTCTACTCATGGCATGGCTACACTCCCAAGGAACAATGAGGTACTGGCCACATGTTTATTGTCCATTAATTTATGAGTCTATTTTTAAATTTTATTTTTTTGGAATTAGTATATAACTGAAAATATAACATTTCTGGTTTATAGTTGTTTGCATTTTACGGAGATGATACAAACAAAACTAAAAATTCTTTTTGTTTATTTTATATAGTGAATGTAAAGATTAGCAGTAGTGAAAATTAGTTTCTTTTAGTAACAACAGCAGTTCAGAACCATTGCCAACATAATAACAGAACACCCTGGGACATGCGGTCATTTTAAAATAGCATACACACTTGTGAATATTTAAACTAAACATGGTTTAAATATGTTTTGAAGTGGCATAATTTATTATGAAATTATTTTTAAACCAACTTAATATTATTGTGTTTTAACAAACCAAACCGAAGCAAGAACAAAAACAAACCCTGGGCATAAAATGGGGGTTAGTGGTGGAGAGAAGAATCCAAAGTGATTAAGAGATGTAAATAAACGAGACCCAGTGTTTCGTTGTCTGAGTTCTGTGGTTAGTACCAGTCACACAGATGCTTTTAGGAAATGTAGGTTACGTACATACATGAGAACTATTTATAAGTCAACATACTTTAGGGGTGCATGTGCAAAGGCTGCTTATAACTTAGCAACTTTAGGGACGAGGGTTGCCTCTCTGAGTAGTGGCAGATTGAGTTTTTCTGTGAATTCCTATAATGTGACCCCTCCGGACATCAATGATACCCCTTAGTTTTCTGCAGGCATGAAGATTAGCATATTTATTTACCCTTGGTGGAGATAATTCTAGACTCAAAAGTGGGTTTGGTGTCAGGTTTCCTGAGCTGTCTTCAGAGAGATTGACTCAATAGGAGGCTTCAAAAATTGTTTCTCCAGCAAAGGAATTGGATAGGGTTTGGGTTTTATTAGGTCCAAACTATCCTTGCATGCTTTTAGACTCTGAAGAAAATATTGGGATTTTGTTAAATCCTAAATCAGGAAGCGAATTCATTGACTGGGCTAAATGGACAAACGGACTTCAGAATGATGTGAGCAGACATTTTAAAAACATAGTCTCTATTGAGAATGTGTGCATTTTCAAAACAAAAGAATCCTATTGTGGTAGAATATTCATAACAACGCTTTATCACTTAAACCATTTCTAAGAATACTGTTCAGGGACACCTAGTATATTACGTGATTGTGCAGCTTGTCCCTCTCAGATGTTTATGTGCTCCAAAATAGAAGCAACAGTCATTAAACAGTTCTCCTTTTACCTCCTCCTCTCAACCACAGCAACCACACACTGCTGTCTGTCCCCACAAGGCTGATTCCTCTGTGGACCTCATGGAAATAGAATTATACAAAATTTGTTCATTGGTTCCCGTTTTGATCCATTTAAAATGGTGTCATCAAATTTCATACCTGGTGTAGTATGTATTATAAATTCACGGTTTTTTTTAAGGCTGGAAAACAGTATTTATATATACATACCCTGTTTATTTATTAATGGGTATCTTAGGGATTCAATTGCTGCAATGAAACACCATGACCACAAGTAAGTTAGGGAGGAAAGGGCTTAATTGACTTGTCCTTCCACATCATATCCGTCACTGAAGGAAGTCAGGATAGGAACTCACGTAGGGCAGGAACCTGCAGGCAGGGGCTGATGTAGAGGTGTGGCTTACTTCTCATTGGTTGCTCAGTCTGCTTTCTTATAGAGTCCAGGACTACCAGCCCAGGGATAACACCACCCACAATGGGCTGGGACCCTGTCAATCCCTAATTAAGCAAACGCCTTACAGCTGGATCTTCTGGAAGCATTTCCTCAACTGAAGTTCCCTCTTTTTGGATAATCTAGCTGGTGTCAAGTTGACAGAAAACTCTCCAGCACAGTTGGTTTGTTTCCATTTTGTGGAATGTTGCTACTATGGATATCAGTCAGTGTAAACTCTCCGTCCAAGCTTCTGCTTCCACTTCATTTATGTATCCAGAAATAGAATTACTAGTATTTTTGTATTAGTGCTACTGAGAAAGAACCATTCAATGAATTACTATTTTACATCACCACCGGAGATGCCCACAGGCTCAATTCTCCACATTCTGCTAGTTCTCTTTATTTACTGTCTCCTTTTTCTTACTTCTTACGACTGATGTGACATCTCACTGTCATTTTGATCTGTATGTTCCTAATGGCCATACTGAGCATCTGAAGAAAAAAAGAATTTTAAAGTTTGTTTTAGTTTCAAATAATGCTAGACACAAAGATGAAAATTCTACTAAAAGTCCTATGTGTAAGTTATTATTGTTATATATATAGTTATATTACATATATAATATATATTATATAGTTACAGGGAAGACTTAAGATAATTGCATTTAAAGTAAATAATTAACTCATCTCTTTATATATAAAAGAGCATCCTAACTGCCCTTTTAAATACAAGAGTGAAAAATTATTTTCTATTCCTTATAAATGGTTAGCTTCCTATCTTATCAAATCATGGGAGCATCAGATTTTGATCAGAAAAAAATTATACAAAATTGTGAAGAAAATATGAATATCAAAAGCAATCAAGCTATCAAATATTTTGGTATTGATTTGAATATCTAGATATACCAAAGAAATGCAGTCTACATTTTTAGGTGTAATTTTTTTTTAAGGAAGAAGACATAATGACAATTCAAAGAGTCTGTGGAGTGAGCTAGAGTTCTCATTCCAGGAGTCTCCCATGGCTGGCGAGAACATGGAGAGCCATGTTTAGAGCAAGAATGTAATCTGCTTGGAAACAGATGGTCTCTAAGAGTCAGGCCTTGTGAAGGGCGTTTGGAGGAATTTTGCTGGTTGGATGCAAGAGGGTTATTCTTTCCTTCTGAATATTTCCATCTGATCAGAGAAAGCTTTGTGCTCATACTGCTGAGGCCTATGATCCTGACGGCGAGGAGTTTCAATGCTTTTCTCTGAAAAGTAGTTTCATACTTCCCTTTCCAAGACAGTAAATTACCCAAACAAAAGTAACATGTGTCGTTTGCTGGAGGCCCTATAAAGAGAGAAATGTGTTTGCGCAGCAACAAAAGACTGTGGCTTTATCGGCAACACCATCAAAGCCAATCCCTTTGCTTACCAAGCCAGTGTGAATCCATTGCAAGATGTGTCAAATCTGGTAGAGAAATGATTTTCCTGAAGCACCCACTTGGAGACTGTAGCTCTTTCTCCAAGCCTGGGGTTGAGGGAGGAGGCTTTTAACGACAGAGCAGGGCCGCTTTGTCTTCCAGATTCCCCTCTTTTAGAAATTTAATGTGTAACTAACAACTTCCATTCTTGTTGGCCTGTGTTTTCCTATCAAATTGCTGAAAAGATTTTCTCTGGAAGCCCTTTCTTAGCGCTCTTTTTTTTCCCAGTATCTTTTATTATTATTATTATTAT
>LOJH01018134.1:0-21923 GCA_001685095.1 Ellobius talpinus
GGGCGGGGGCGGAGGCCGAGGCGGGGGCGGCAGCTGGGCGGGGACGGAGGCGGAAGCGAAGGCGGAGGCGTTTTGAAAGGTGAGCGCAGGAGTTTGGTTCGCTGCGGACTCCTGGCGGGAATTCTCCGCTCTGGTCGCGGTCGCCTCCCTCAGAGCCCAGGCGGAGTGTAGCAGCGCGGAGGGCACCTGCCATTCCTTAGCTGTGCGTCACGGACGCGGGAAGGGGCCCGCCGTGAGAGCGCAGCCGTCCACGGGTGTCTGTGAGAGCGCGGGTGTTTCCTCAGCCCCTTACCTGGCTGTGCGCAGCTCCTTTTGGGAGCACACCCCTCAGCACACCCTCCCTGTCTGAGTGCACAGACCTTGTTCCCGGTCCTTGTCTCTGCAGACGCCTCTCTGGATGCACAGCCCTCGGGCAGTCTTGTGAAGCTGGGGCAGCGGTTCCTGTATTCTGTCAGCAGCCACCGCTCTGTTTTTGGAGGCCTGCGCACCTGCTTCCTGTATCTGGGGAATTAGTCCCGCCAGAAAGCCAGGTTGGTAATCATGACTGTGACCCTGGTGTTCACACCTCAAAGGATTTTTTTCTTCTCTCAGACGTTCATCCTTGCTGGATTTAGGGAGGCACAGCCCCTGTGGCAGATGCTGATGAGTGAACTAGTTTTCCTGGATGCCTGGCTGGCAGGACCCCCTCTACGAGATTGGGAAGTATTGAACTGTGATGTCAAATAGAAGGCATTGGCTTGCCTCTTAATATGTTTACTTCATCATTTCCTTTTTTCCTGTCGTGCTATGCTGCCCTCTTTCCTGCCAATGGGAGGACGATGATAGATTGACTCAGACCCATGTGACAAACTTAGCAGAATCGTGCATGCGGCCCTCAGATCTTTTCTTGTGCTGGTTTGATTTCCATGTCCCTAGTAATTTCATAAGATTGTGAGCTCCTTGGGAGCAGAGACTGCACTTATTTCTTCTAGTGGCACCACTGCTCCAGAACATGTGCTGGCATTTTGATAAATGTTAATACCTTTCTTTAGCTTGTAATATTTCCTCTCCAAACCACCATATGAAAGAAAACATAAAAGAGGGTTGATATTCTAGATTTCAGAAATTAATCCCTTCTGGCAGAATTTCCAAAAGTAGCATAGCCTTTGCATTTCAAATCAGAGATAAGTAACTGTCATCTGCCTACATTGTTTGTAGAGCAAGTTGGTGACTTCAGTGTGAGATTGTTCTTGAATATGAATTAACCTCAATTCTAAAAGAAAATATTTCTCCTGATGAGACATTCACGTTTCATCAACACAGTACCTTCTTTTATCTGTAAACTTACTTTGAAAGAACACATCCTTTGACAGACATCCCAGTTAATATGTTCATCTTCCATGACACCCATGAAGCACATGATAGTATTGACTTCATTAATTTATTTGATGGTTTCTGGTGGAGTCTTTGTTTTTCTCCTTGTTCTGAAGGTAAGATATCTTGATAAAATCCTCATTTGAAATTTTTAATTCGGCATAAAAGAAACTTACACCTATTTGCATGGATTCTGTTGCAGGTGAATTCTAAACATGGAGCTATCTTACCCATTAACTTGGCTTCATTTTCTCATTTTACTCCTCTGGGTCACTCACCTTTTTCCTCTGACGTTCTTCCCTCCAGATAATTTAGTAAAGCTATCCTTAATTTAAAAAGAGCTAACCACATCCAAAAATCTCCCTTTTGATAACAGGTTTATTTTACCTTTATTGATGGAAATGACATTTTTGAAATAAGCCCTCGCAGATGTGCAGTTTGCCAAGTGAAACTTTATTTAAATAAAATAGACCTTCACAAAGGTCAAAGTCTTCATTTTTCCATAGAATTTTTTGCTTTGGACCTTACCAAAAAAGCTCCATGAATTTTGTGATTGATGTTATCAATAAAATGTGGAGGAAAGTCTGCAGCCTTCTGTCTCTTGTATATTTTTTCCTTACTTAATGGATAATTTTTAAAAATTTCTGACTTAAAGCCATGTGCACTTAAATTTAGTTAGATTATCTTAAAAAGCATGTTTGTTAGCTTTCACTGTGTTGATGGTTGTTTTCTAAAACTAAAATTTAGCATGATTAAGAAATAAACTATTACTTCTACATGTTAATTCTTACTACATGTACACACATGATGTTACCAGCAGTCACTGTGTACCACTGGACAGGCATCAGGAGACCTGGTTTCTAACCCTGCTCTGTCACTAACAAGCTCTGTGATCTTTGGTAAGTCATTTAAACTCTATGTACGTGGCTTTAATATTTTATATTTATATTTTTATATTATATTATATATATTTAATATTTGTATATGATAATAGTATTTTCTTTGGAAGATCATTGACAGGATTTAAAAATAAAGATGAAAGGATACTGATCAATTTTAAATATAGACGATTTTTTTATATCTTCATTATGTATAGTCACATGTCTTAATAATGGTCTTAATTAGTGGTCTTAATCATTTCTACTGTTGTCCTACAATCACCCATTGTAAGATAAATGTCCTTTGAGAGTGCTGTAGTTTTACAGCAGCAATCTGGTGTCCGTGGACCTGCTGTGTGGACTAAAGTAAAGTCATCGTTCACTTTGACACTTCTTACTGTCCATTTTTACTGTCGTGTATCTACTGAAACCATGTTTGTCTTTTTATTGACGTGTTCTTCATTATTTCTCCCAATTCAAACCAGTTTCCTAGAAAATCTCATGACTGTGCAATACACATATGCAAAGATGGCTTATGAAAATTTATATGTGCTTACAAATACCTTACTATATAACTTCAAAACATAAGTTGCCTAGTTATTCTAGTGTTTAATAAAAAAATCTTTTCAAAACTATTGGAGAAATTAGATGGACATACTGTAAAGTGGTGGAGTATGCAAAAGGTATGCTTTGAAGAATTATCTAGGGTAGGGTTTTTAAGGTAATTTTCAGTATATATCTTTATTGTTTTTCTCTTTGTTGGCTTCAGTATAACACTTATGTAGATTATAACCAACGGTAGTTCAAATAAACCATTTGGTTTACTAATTGGCATTTGATGCTATCACTGTTAAATTAATTATATACTATCAAAAAGTTACAATCAGACAATGCTATCTACACAGGTCATGTTTTGGTGTATAATCTAATAATTTCTGTTGTTCTGTTTTTGTATGAGAAGTTATCATTATAGGGAGGCAGACTGCCTTATAGTCATATCAGAATTAGTACACTTAATATATTCTTTCCCCCTCCAAGTAATAATTTTGGAACACTATGAACTTGGTCCAGTATTGCCAACATTGCTTAAAATTATTTTGGATTTGTAGTTTTGATACAACCTTTATAGTTAGTTACACATTTTTTAATATTTTCAATGATACTTAATCTTTATCTTATGAATATTTTCTCTAAGCTTCGAACCAAAGCAAATAAAGTGGGTGTTTGAAGCTGATGTTTGGCATATAAAACATAAGCAGTGTAATTATTTTGTAATCTTGGATTAATTTTTAAGGTTCTATTTTTGTTTTATACCTTAATACTGTTATATATATATATAGAAAGACCAGAAATATTGTGTGCTATTGTAGAATATTGTTATAATTTCCATAAGCTCTTACACATGTCCTATGAGGTCATATTACCTTATTATTCTACTTCTATTCCTTGGCAACCACAGAAGCACATATGAGTTACTAAATTTCTGTGTGTCTTTCCTGTCAGTAGTTTAGTACATGCCTGTGATAAATTTAGAGGAAAATACTTTATAAAATCCCAAAGGGACAGCTGTGATTTCTCTTCCCTGTACTATGCTCTGCTTTACCACGAAGCTTCTCTACCTGCAGACTTCTCACTTGACTACATTATTGGACTTTAGTGAGTTTTGCTGAGTTGTTCTGTAGTTTCTGAGAGCAGTATAACCCCATCTCTACTTCACAAAGGAGTGTAGCGGCCACAGTCTTAGCAGATAGTCTCGCTCTCTGCGTTGTATTGTTATCTCTCTTTTTATATCAATTACTACATTAATACTTTGTTCATGTAACGTAGCTGAGCCTTTAAATTTCATGTTATTTCTATTCCAAATCAAGTCCTTCTTTGCCTGAGGATGGATTATCTTTGTAATTCAGTGTATGTGTGTTGAACACATGTATGCAATTTATGTAAGTTTGCTTGCCAGTGCAGGTGTATATGGACACCAAGATGGATGTAGAGATATCGTTTTTGATTATTTCTCGCATTATTATTGTTACTATTTTGTTGTTATTATCACTGTTATTTGAAACAAGATTTCTCACTAAACCTAGAACTTGTCATTTGAGTGAACTAGCCGGCTAAGCAGCTACCCCGGCGATGCACTTGTCTCTGTCCTGTTGGACATCCAATGCTGGGTTTGCTGTGCACCGAACCAGCTAGTTTTTAATGTGGGTGATGAAGATCCCAGCCCAGATCCTAATGCTTTCATTACAAGCAGTTTACCTGCTAAGCCATCTCGCAGCCCTGTCTTTATTATTCCATCATTGTTTTCTATTCTTGTCTCTCTTTTTTTTCGTGACAGAAGCTATTTCTCCCTTTTTAGTAACACTTATTTACTAAGAATATCATGTTCTTTATCAGTGCCAGAGTTTTGCCCATACTGTATTTACTTATCTGAAATTACTTTTTCATCATTTCTTTACAAATCAAGCAGGTCCTTGAAAATTGTGCCTAATCAACTCTGTTCATAATGGTCTTTGGTGAATTAATTGCCATACTAATCTTTCTGCACAATGACATCTATCACATTTATATTTATTATTCAATACTGACCACCTTGAGTTTTTCTTAATTATGTTTGCATGTTTAATTAAGTTTTATACAATTTTCTAAAAGGACACAGGACTATGATTTTCCTGTGTATTTTTTTCAGCATAACATATAGCATAATTAAGAATATGTGTTAAAAAATAGTTGTTTCATGAATTATTTGTACATTGACTGTTCTGTTTTTTTTTTGCTAAAATATCTCATCTGATTTGCCTTTGTGAGCCATTTAATGAAGCTAAATTGATGTGTGCTGTGTTTTCATTGCTATATTATGGTTGTCATTGTTATGTTCCTAATAACTTTATTTTGTAGACGCTTAAGTGAAAATGGTACATGTTAGAAGACATGAAACAAGGAGAAATTCTAAAACCCAAGTACCTGGGCAAAAATCTCGAGTTGATTGGCGTCGGACTAAAAGAAGTATCTCACAGTTATTTGATAGTGATGAAGAGCTTGATAGTGATGAGGAACTTGAACTTGATAGTGAAGAAGAGCTTGGGAGTGGTGAAAGTATTGATAGTGATGAAGACCTTGAGAGTAGCAAGAAGCCTGGTATTAATGAAATACCAGAGAAGGAAACAGAGCTTAAGTTAATCAGAGTTGAAAGTGGGGTAAACAGCAGTAAGCCTCTTAGAAATACTGACAACAGTTCAACAGAGGAAGAAAAAATTATCAAAACTGAGCATAATGACTTGCCAGGTGATGAAAATCACCCAGGTCAAGAGGAGGGTTATGCCAGCAAGCACACCAAACAAGTCACAGAGGAGGATGTGGAAGATGAATGCATCAAGCCAGGAAAAAGAAAGAGGCTGTCTTCTGTGATGTATGACAGCAGTGAGAGCAATGACAGTGACATCCTCATTAGGAAAGCAGGTGCTAGACGTCCACACAGGGTGGTCGAAGACGAGTGTTCTTCTTTGGAGATGGAAGGAGAAACCCCTGAAAAATCATTAGCTGCTCAAAAGCGAGAACACCACCGGAAGCTAAAGGAACTCTCAGAAAGATCACGCCAGAGACAGAGACGCAATAGTGGTAGAGATTTTGAGGTGTGTTTTTAATTTGTTGGTTTATTGTTGTTAAATTTTTACTTGAAAGTCATTTAGTTGTTTTTTACAGATATTAAAGTACAGAATCTATTTTTTTCCAATGTTAGAATTTTTAAATAAATATCCTTGAATATTGTACTATTATATTTAGTAATAATAATTTATTGTGAGCCTCACTCTCCTTTAAAAATATTGAAAGACTATTTGTTGTTCTGTATGGTCTTTCCCATTCTTAATTACTCGTTCTTAATGTTTATTTTAAACATTTTACATTACCAAAGTGTACAGTTCTTCAATTTCAAAAGCTCAATATTTAGCCGTAAAATATGTGTTTAATTATATGGATCTTTTTTGCCTTCAGATTTAAGTTTATACCTATCCTGGTTTTTTTAAAGCCATAATATTTACTGAAGCATTTATTTTCATTTAATTAGGACTCTGAAAAGGAATCTTGTTCAAGTACTGATGAAGATGTGGATGAGAATGCTTACAGAGAAGGAAATGAAGATGGCTATATGATTGATGGTTTTGTAGTGCAAGATGAGGAAGGAGATGAAGAGAGTAAAAGTCAACAAGGAGAAAGTTTGACTACATCACAACTGAAATTAGTAAAACAGAATTCACTTTGTAAGTTAAATATGAAGACAATTGTGTCTTTCACATCATTATATAAATCATCAAAGCCTATTAATATCATCTTCTGAATCATTGGTTAAGAGCTGTGAGTTTGTGTTTGAATATTTTAAATTTGACAGTAAAAATTTCCATTGGTTTCAAGAATTCATTGCCCTCTTAAATACTGTGGACCCCAGCAAATAGCCATCTGTTTTCATCAGGCTAACTTTGTCAGTATTTATCACTGTAAATACAATCAAAAACATTTATTAAAATAACATTAGAAAATTTACTATATTGACAAGAACATTGTATAGAAAATAGCTATTTTCCAAAATAGGAGACTGGCATTATTCTGTTCTTTGAAATCACTTTGAAGATGTCTTTCTAAATTTGTATGTGTGTGCCTGTGTGAGTTTATGTGCACAATAGGCATGCATGCACATATGTCCCCGCAGAAGCAAAGGGCACTGGGTTCCCTGGCATTAAATTTAAAGGCAGTTGTAAATCTCCTGATGTGGGTGCTGGGAGCCGGACCCAATCCTCTGCAGGACTAGTAAGCTTTTTTAACCACTTAACTACCTCTCTTGCTCTGTTAGATATATTTAATGTGATCTTACTAAAAGGCATCTGGATTCTTATATCTGAGTTGCTTTCAATCTGCTATAATGTTTTGTTGAAGTACATGAAACAGTTTGCCACTGATATATAGCTGAAAATAGAAAGAACATTTTTGTAGTATTTCCAAAATAATTGTGTATATTCCCATCAGATAAAGTTAATACACAAAAATCCAACACATGATACTTCTCTGAAGGATAGTTGTAATGTGGAAACTGAAACCATGTAAATGGATTTTTAATACTCATAGCCATTGACAATCTTGCATTTTATTGACTATTTAATCCATGCATGATTTTATAACAGGATGTTGGTCATTTGGAAAATACTGGTTTATTGGGTTATATAGATACTTCATATCTTCACATGTATCGCCGTGTTTTTTATCAATATCTGTTGATACCATGGTTTCATTAGAATATTCCTATAATATTTAGAAGCTATCCCATGCAGTTACTGATTGCAAGTTTTTCAGAATTGTGATTTTTACTTAAAAACTTAGCTTTACTTATTGGCAACAAACATAGCAAATTATACTTACAGTGACAGGCTCATATTGTTCTTTCTTGAGAAAACATTTGACAAAAATTGAATATGTAGTTTGTCATTTTTCTTTCAAGTGAAAGTGGTTGTTTCATGACAGATGAAGCTTTGCCCCAGTTATGGTGGCTGCATGAGAGATTTCTCCTCAGAACCACCATTCTGTTTTGGTATGTAGTATAAGTGCATTCTATAGGGTACTAAAAGACTTGTTCATTACAGTAAAGATTAGTGACATCAAGGGTATTCCTAAAAGGATAGTGTTTATCGCTGTGCCTCCCTGCAGTGACTGTCATCACTGTCGTCAGGTGCCAGTGCTGTGCTTTTTGTGAAGGGGTAGCTGTTTTGCCAGTTGTACTTTTGCACCATTAGTGAAAATGTTAGAAAAATATACTGCTTTAGTATCAATAATTGTATGGCTCTTACTGTATCTTTAATAGACGATGGACAGTATACTTACTCTAAAACTGGCTTTTATCTAAAGCTGGTTTTTATCAAGCTTTTTGAATCTTCACACAAACAATGAAGCCTACCAAAAATAGGAAATTTTCTTTTTTTGTGTGTATGTAATTAATATAATTTTAAATAAGAAAATTTGAAAACATGGAGTACATTTAAATATACATATCAGATCCCTATAATTTTACATAAATTCAAGGATTGTTTTCGTGATGATTTACAGTTCATAGAAACAGGTTCATATATTAAAGAATACATTCTTCCTAAATATTAGGAAAGTCATTTACTAAAATTAAGTAATAGCAGTTTGACTTATAGTCCACAATTTGTAATGATACAGTAGGTTGAAGAATGATTCATGCCAGGTGGTGATGGTGCACCCCTTTAATCCCAGCATTTGAGAGGCAGAGGCCGGTGGATCTCTGTCAGTTTGAGGACAACCTGGTCTACAGAGCTAGTTCAGGACAGGCTCCAAAGCTACAGAGAAACCTGCCTCACATAAACCAACAACAACAACAAAAAAGAGAATGATTCATATTTCAAGAAACTTAACAAATTAAGGGAAAAAACAAGACATTTCCAAGTTAATCTCTAACTTTCTAATAACAGCAGTACTTGTTCACTTGCCACTTGGGCATTTGCATCAAAAGAATACTTAATTAAGAGACATACCATCATAATGGTTTCTTTATCTAGACTGTGTTAGATATGGGCCAGTCCAGTATGTGTAACTACTACTAATTCCTTCTCTGCCCACTCCTCTCTGCTTACTTTATTTTAATGGCAGTTTGGGAATTAGAGAATTGTCGATGGAAATTAGAATTTCCGTGTACTCCCACACCCGCGCAGTTTCTCTATTACTGACCTCTTAGACCACTTTGATACCTCTATTACAATTGATGAGCCTATACTGATCCATTATCACTAATTCATAGTTCACATTAGAGCCCCCTCTTTGTCTTGTACCTTTCATGCATTTTGACAACTGTCTAATGACGCACCCATCAGCATAGTTCGAGTGCCCTAAATTATTCATGTTGTGGTTTACTGTTCTCCACACACTTGTGTATTTGAATACTTAGTTGCTGCAGTGACACTGTTTGGGAAGCTGAGAAAACTTAGGATGGTGGGACATGTTGGAAGAAGTGTTGTTTCCAAGGATCAGACCTTAAGAATCACAGCTCAAGCCCTGCTTCTGGCTTCTGTCACACACTTTCTCACTCTCATTTTCTCTTCAGTGCTTCACTGTGATATAAGCGGCCTCATGCCTCTGCTGATGCAACTGTAAGCTGTTCTTGCTGCCATGGTCTGTACCCTGAAATAATTAGCCAAAATAAATCTTTCCTTCCTTGGGTTACTTCTTGTCTGGTATTTAATTATAGCTATGTGAAAAGTAGTAAGTGTACATTTCCACCGATATATCTGTTTTTGTCTCCATAGTTTTAAAACTTTCCGAATGTCACACAGTTAAGAACAGCACATGTAACTTTCTGCATGGTCTCTTCACCTAACTGTGTGTCTTGAGTGTTTCCCCATGGCTAACCCAGTTGCCATAGCTCACCTAGTTTTGTTCCTGAGCAGGAGAAATGCATTGTATGGATTTGCCACAGTAGATGCACTCACCTGTTGCAAAGCATCTTGGTTGCTTCCATGTTTTGGCAATTATGAATAAAGCTAATATAAACATTTGTGTTCAGGATTTTCTGTGGACATAAGACTGTATCCCACTTGAATAAATTACAGGGAGCTTTGTGTTTACTTTTAATATTAAATATCTCTGCCTCAAGAGTTTGTATTTCACTTTTCTATGTGATTATTTTGTATCTTCTATAGTTGGAGTGGTCTTACTCACCAAGTTGTGTTTCTTGAATAGTAATATTTTTGTTCTTCCTTTCTTGAGTTGACATGTTCTATGAGTCACTATTCTAACTCTTGTTTCTCCTGTTTACCGTGGAAGTGCAGAAGCTCCTGGTAAACACGGGCTCTGGATAACCTCTGTTCGCTAACATATTCTTCGTTTGTGTTAACCCAGTGTTGCTTTGTGCTTTGCCCACTGGCCACTCTCACTTCTTGAATATATCTTTTGTAGCTTCTGCATTACCACTCTCTCCTGCCTCTCCTAATGTTACACTAGTCTTCCATTTGTCATTCAGCTTTTGTAGATCCCAGGATTTCATCATCAAGTGCCTTCATTTTGCTTGTACTTAGGGCAGTTTCCCCTCACTTTAGCCCAGTATATAGACAAAAGTTCCCAAATATTTTACTTCAGACAAGATTTCTCCTGAGGCAAAGGTCCAAATTTTCATCAACTCAGTGGATATGTTTATCTGAGTATCTTTTAGCCATCTCTAAGTCAGTAAGTAGAAAACTGAGATATTGTCAAGGAGTTGAGGTAGTAGATCAGCTGTTGTTAGGATGGTGAGATAATTTCATACATAATCAGAACTGGACATCAAAAATAATTTTTTAGTATATGTAAAAGTAAACCCCAATAAAATGAGCATCTGACTGCTGGAAGAAAAGGCTAGACAGCTGGCTACCTTCTCTCTTGTATTCTTACTCATTTGTTTTTCATTCTTTCTATTTCAATTAAGATGGGAAGTTATACTGTCACCTAGGCTGTCCTGAATTCACTGTATAGCCCTGCTTGATTTTAAACCAATGGTAATCATCCTATTTTGGATCTCCAGAGTTTCAAGGATTGCAGTCCTTAGCTACCTCTCCTAGTGCTTAAGGCTTTGTGGCATTTCAGTTGAGTGGGTGATTAAAATAAACATAGTGTCAGAATATTCCTAGATTTTATGGACTGCAATAAATGCCAATCATGACTAGAGTTTTTGTAAATATCAGAGCCAATAAAACAAAAGTTTAGTGTATATGTATTATTACTAGTTTTAATTTATCAATTTTTACTAGTTTTAATTTATCAATTTTATGTCCAGTGAAGTTGACAAAATTTAAGTAATTTTTGATTAGTCAAGGAATTAAGTTCTAAAGGTTGCTGTAATTTAATTCTTATAAATTCAAATTTTTTTTCCATTAAGACAATAGCCTATTTGATGAGCAGAGAATACCACTCTGTGGCTTATGTTAAATTATAACTGAAGTGGCAGATTCATTCTGCCAACTTCTACAAGAATTCATACAAAGTGCAACTCAGGAGACGGTTCTCCTACCTCTACATTCAGTATATGGCTGAAAATCAAAATTGGCCACCAATGGTGGCCCATCCCTATAATCCCAGCACTAGGAGGCAGAGGCAGGTGTATCTGTGAATTCGGGGCAAGCCTGGACTACACAGGAAGTCCCAGTCCAGCCAGGGCTACACAATTAGGTCCTATCATTAAAAAAAAGGTTGTAGGTGTCATTCATTAATGATTAGGGAACAGTAGAAAGACATTTGTCATTTCCTCATCACCTGCCATTTGGCCAAGAGGTACATCTATACCATATACCACTTCAGGACAACTCATTTCCTTCTTCATGGCAGAACATGACAGATTGTCTTCCTCTGTTCCATCAACCCTGTAGATATGTGTCTATATTCTGAGATACAGAAGGCAGTTGGATGGCAGGTATTTGTCCATCACATATCAGACCTGCATAGTTCACATGCCAGAAATACTGTCCACAGTAGAAGGAACAGGAAAACACTGTCAGGTGACTAGTGAGTATTGCATTATCCTTTTCACACTCGCTATCATATTTCAAACAAACTGAGTAGTGGAGGTGAAAAGAGTACATGTCAGCCAAGCACTGTGCCATCAGAACACTGGACACTAGACTAAGAAAATAATCAGCTTAGTTGCCACCTAGCAATTGCTGTAAGTGCAGCAAAAAGTGAGCCTAAAAGCAATATTTGATTGGATTCAATGTGCATATTTTTTAAAGTGAGACTTTTAAGTTACTAATAGGATATTTGTTCTTTACATGACCATATTTTCAAGTGAGAACCATCATTTATAATGAAACACTAGAAACGAAGAGGACAGGAGTGTTTCCTGTTTCAGATGTACTTGAGCAGTCCATTAAGATGTTAAAACAAATAGAACTACAGATGGTGTCTGATTAACAGCAGTGTGCTTGTTTGTGTGATGGGGCTGTAAGCAGGGCTTTCATCTTAATCCTCAGCCCAGCTGAGGTGTAGTTAAGGAATTTTCACATTATTCTGCTTCCTGTTACTGTTTTCCCCCTTGGATGCAGTGGACACTTGCTATATCCTCTGCTCTGCCAAAACAAGTCAGAGACTATAAAGAAGATAGGTGAGACTCCAGTGGGCTGATGGTCAACCAATCCTCAACTTTGACTTTGGCCTTCACAGGGATACATCTCATTCATTTATTTTGATTATAGAAAAGAACAAAAACAATTCAAACTGTACTAGCTCAATTATTCATGTTGGGGAAAATATTTTCTGCTTAGGATGAGTTTATTGTGAGGTAAGATAAAAGAAATTGGTACTGGAAAAAAAGCATTTACACCTAGGATGATGACATGTTTATATGTGTGCATATAAACACAATCACTGTGTTTCTAACTTAACTAGTTATACAGAAGTTAAGAGAAATAATATGACTATTTTAAGAGCAGGAGTATATTTTGAATTTCTTTCCATAGCTTTCTACCCACACTCTGTCTCCCTGAGTCTGTGGAGGATAGAGAGGAACTGTTGCAAAGGGAAATTTCCTCATCTATCTCTACCTCTCATGCTATGTGTATGCTTTCAATCCATGAGACGACATGTCAGCATGTTGAATGGCTTTTCACTTCTTTCTGGAGGAGTTTTATAAGCTTTCTCTTGATTTGGAAGAGAAAGCAGAAATAATGTCATCAGAACCCCTTAACAATACCCATCTCCAGCTCTGTGGTATTCTTGGAGGCTCATCTCCCACAGATACCCAAGAGAAGCTATTTTGAAATTAGTAGAGGATCTCAGAAAAGTAGCCAAAATAATAGTGGATATACAAAGCTCAATGAGTTCCTTCTAGTCTATAAATAAACAGTTAAAAGATATGATTAAGGAAAATTCCTTCCACACTGACAAAATGAAGCTTCTAAGCCCAATTGTAAAATCAGGGCTGGCTTTGCAGTTAGAAAAACACACTTACTATGAAATACCAAGAGAAACATAAGTGGAGAGACAAGCATGATGTGAAAGTATTGCACACCACCAGAAGTCTTCTCCTGAAACAAGTGCATATGAGTAAAGTGCACTATGAAAAAGTAGTAACCAAAAGGAGTTTTCACTACAAGATATAAATGTTCTCATTCTGTTGAAATAAGTAAAACAGGGCAGAACTGTCATGCGGGAAACATCCCAATCACTAGGAAGGGTTTGAAACAAATTCTTAGCATATGTGGAGCTCAGGGGTGCAGGAAAGTAACAAGATACTTAGAGATCAAATGGAACATGGGGGAAATGACTGCTACCTTAGAAAAGTAAAATCATGCACAATAAGACATTTGACTTCTTTATCCTTTTCTGATTGAAATGAGCATGAAGTAGATGCATAGCATCCAGGAGACCCTGAATGCAAACCCCACTGTTGCCAAACGAGACGATCATGGGGGGGATTTTTAAGTAAATCTCCAAGAATATTCCACAGACATTTATCCAATATAGGATTAGAACTAGTTCTGAAGGAAGCCTGAGCTCCAAACCTTGTTGCAAGCCTTTTTTTTCTGTTTACTTGTTATCTTAGGGATTTTTGTTGTCATTTTCCCTACTAGGTAAGAAATTTGAATTTTATAGTCTCCAATTCTCAATCCAATTCTGTGTCTGAAAGCTAATACCAACTCTAGTACCTATGAGGGTATGTGAACACAAAGTCTGGAGGAGACTGCCTGGTACTCAGCCTCCGACACGTAGCTATATGATCTTAAGAACCTTTTCGTCGTCTCTTTTCAGTTTTCTCAACTAAAAACACACCAAGGCAACATCTCCTTGATTAGCCCTTTAGAAACAGGCAGTGCACATAAGAACTCCAGGTGATGCCTGTTATTTCCTTCTCAGTTGTGTTAGTTTGCAGTTGGAAATGCTAGAAAGATTATTCCAGCACTGCCCACCATTCACTCAAATATGAAATGTGGAACCAGAAACTTCTTTGTAAGGAGATTTTGATGAGCATACCTAGGAATAAGATACTGTGGTTAAGATTAAAACACCCAAGCAATGCTGATCTCTGCCCTTCCCTCCTGCTCCTGAAGGAGAACTTCCAGGGACTTTGAAATAGAACTGCAGCTCTTAGAATTCTATGGCAGATGAGTAACACTGGACCTTAGCACATTCAACACTAACATGTTCAGTAAGATTTAGAGAAAAAATCTATTGCATTTTCTTAATGGTTGAACTTCATCCCAAAGTGGTTGGGTTTAACTTTTTCCCCAACATGTCTGTAAATAATCCCCCAGAAGAGCTTTCCCTTAATATAGTTTGAAAAGTGTTAGATGGTGTTTGGATGAATTTTTAACTCAAAATTATATGCCAGCTTTATTTTATACCAGAATGGAAAGTCTAGCCAGAGGTAAATTCTTTGGAAGTATTACTGTATTTTACTTTCCCATTAGATGCTTCTGATTCATGCGTGCGTGTGTGCGTGCATGTGTGCGTGTGTGTGCATGTGTGTTACAATCTTCTGTCCTCTAATGACACAATTGGTGCTTTTGAAATTTTCAATTACCGGCTCTCTAAAGTCTAAGGATCGGTATGAATTACTAGTGTTGATATTTAAACTTTAGCTCCTCCATGGGAAGAATAGAGACTGCAGTTTCCATGAAGCCTAGAAACCCTTCACAGCCCTTTTTAGCAAACAGAAGTACAACAGCCTCTCCATGTTCAATGCATTTTATCAACTGGAAGTAAAACCCCAATCCACTCATGATTTCTAAGAATATGTCCTGTTTTTTTCTTCAGTCCCTAACTAAATATCATCAACATTTCCAGTCGTAGTTCACAGGCATCTCCAACAGGGCAAGTGTTCTTTGATGGCCATTTGAATCATGGGAGAAAGGATTTGCTAGAGAACTTTTCCACACCCCATAGTAAAGTCTAGCCTTAGGGTAACAAGAACAGCACCACTACCTGGCCTGTCACCATGATGAACTCATGTCTGAGGCTATAGAGACTATAATGGCACTACGTGTGTAGCATAGAAAAGAGGAGGCACAGCTCTTTAAAATGCTGTGGGAAAATCCTACATCTGTGACTGGGTAGGGATGATGGAGTTGTTATGCCCACTGAGGTTTCTGTGAGTAGTGGTTTCCTGGGCTGTGTCGTATGTAGCATGTTATAGACTAAAGCATATTAAACAGTCTATTCGGGAGGCTTTCTTGCCTTTTTCCTACACTCTGGTTGATTGTTTCAAGTAGACATGGATTATTTTGATTTTTCACAGTGTAATTCTGAGTATTCTCTGAAGAATTTTTCTTAGCCTGGGACCGTTTTAGATACCATTTACAGACTTTGGATTAGACACCACCAAATTTGGAAAATAGGCATTTTTTTATTGCCCCAAGCCACAAAAGCAGATACAGGGTGAACAAACTTTGTAGGACTTGTGGTAACTAGTTTCCTAGCATTGGAAGGGGGCCTGTTGCAGTCACAGAGTAGTTTTGCCTGCTATATCCTAATAATTACTTTAATTTCAGATTCTTTTAGCAACCACTATACTCACTTTGAAACAGTTGTGAAGGCTCTTCTGATCAATGCTTTTGCTGGATCTTTTCTGGAAACCTTGTATGGTAAGTTAATAGTATCACTGGAACATTTTTCTTTTTTAAAGTTTTCCCAAACAGCTTTTGAAATTAGATGAAACAAAGCCAAGGCAAACCATTCTTAAATCTTGCCAGATGTTCCTTCTGGAATAATCTACACTATAAGTGCATTCACATAAGAGGCTCATTAATAATGTTTGAGATATATAGATGGTAAGTATTGGCAAGTCCTTGCTCTCAAAGATTCTGCAGTGCATTTGAGAATATAGAACATATACCCCTAAAATATTACTGTTGTGAAAACTATGAACATTTTTCCTTGCCTCATCCGTGCCCCTCTCATTCTGAGTATGACTATATCCATATATGCAAATCCTTGAATTGTGTTGAAAATGTATCTGTTTTATCAGAATATGAGAAATTAAACTTTTAATATATACACATATCCCCAATACAGAATCTGACATTTTATAGGCATTTCATCGTACTGAATATCTGTGAGTGCCTTAGTAAGATTTTATTTATAAGCTACAGAACAAATATTTCTTGAATGCCATCTATGGTCCAAGCATTATTTGAGGTTTGGTGATATGGTAATTTCAAACCACAAAAGGTAAGGAATGCATCAGATTCGTATCTTTTGTGGTTTGAAATTAATCAACAAACAACTAGATAGTATAATATGTGAAATAAAATTAGTGCGTACTTCTTGTGAAAATAAAAGAATGCATAGTTGGACAAGAAGAGAAGCTAATGTCCATTTGATAGATGAGAAAAAAGGGGAAGGAAGGGAGGCAGAGAAAGAGAGAGTGTCTTAGGTAGGGTTTCTATTGCTGAGGTAAATCACCATGATCAGAAGCAACTTGTGTAGTAGGAGGAGCAGGCTGTATCCCACTGCCCGGCTAGCTTAGCCCCGAAATAATTACACAGAAACTGTATTCATTTAAACACTGCCTGGCCCATTAGCTCTAGCCCCTTATTGGCCAACTCCCACATTTTGATTAACCCATTTCTATTAATCTGTGTTCACCACGAGGTCGTGGCTTACCCACATGAGTCTAACCAGCGTCAGTCTTGGGCAGGAGAAGCATGGCGTCTGCCACACTTCCCTTCTTCCCAGCATTCNCTGTATTCATTTAAACACTGCCTGGCCCATTAGCTCTAGCCCCTTATTGGCCAACTCCCACATTTTGATTAACCCATTTCTATTAATCTGTGTTCACCACGAGGTCGTGGCTTACCCACATGAGTCTAACCAGCGTCAGTCTTGGGCAGGAGAAGCATGGCGTCTGCCACACTTCCCTTCTTCCCAGCATTCTGTTCTGTCTACTCCACCCTCTTAAGGGTTGCCCTATCAAAGGGCCAAGGCAGTCTCTTTATTCAACCAATGAAAGCAACACACAAATAGAAGAAATCTACACCAACTTGGATTAGAAAGAGTGTGTTTCAGCTCACAAATCTCAGGTCACACTGCATCACTGAGAGGTCAGGACAGGAACCTGGAGTCAGAAGCTAAAGCAGAGCCACGGAAGAGTGCTGAGAATTGACTTACTGGCCCTAACTTGTTCAGTCTGCTTTCTTAGACACTCTGGACAGTATACTACCTGTCTAGCGGTTGCACCACCTACTATGGACTCGTTCCTCACACATCAGTCACTACAAAATTGTACTACAGATTTGCCTAGGCACATCTTATAGAGAAATCTCAGTTGAGAGTTGCTGTTCCCAGATGTTTCAAGTTGACATCTATCCAGGACAGACTGATAAACTATAATATAATATATATAATATATGTATATGTTATAATATATATGTGTGTATATATGAAATATATGTATATGTTTTATATATATACACATAGATATATATGAAGATTGGACAGATTGGTCAAATAATGCAGTAAAGTATCTTTTAAACAGAAACATGAATAAGGTGAATGTATTAGTTTGTTTTATATTTCTGTGATAAAAAACATACTGATCAAAAGCAATTTAAGAAATAAAGATTTATTTGGCTTATGTATACTCAGTCACAGTTCATTGAGGGAAGCTAAAGCAAGAACTTGGGGGCAGTAAGTAAAACAAAGGACATAGAAGAATGCTGCTTACTTGATTCCTTCCCATGACTTGCTTAGCCTGCTTTCTTGTATAACACAGGACTACCTGCCCAGGGGTGGTACTATCTACAGTGAACTAGGCCTTCCCACTTTCATTATAAACCAAGAAAATGCTCTACAAATTTGCTTATCATTAGTCTGATGGAAGTATTTCTTCAATTGAGTTTCCCTCTCCTAACATATTGTCTAAGTTTGTGTCAAGTTGACAAACACCAACCAGGACAATTGACCTCTTATTAGTCTGACACACCAATACATTACTATTACACTATAATCCTTCCTTTCTTGTTTATTTACAATATCTCATATTTGTATCAATATCCAATATAGAATACATTCCAACTTATAAAAGCTCCAGTCTTTACCAATTCAAACACTATTTAAACTATTGTCTTTTCATTTCTTTCTTTTTATTCTTGAGACTGGGTTTCTCTGTGCAGCCTTGGCTGGGCTGGAACTTACTCTGTAGACCAGGCTGGCCTTGAACTCAAAGATCCACCTGCTTCTACCTCCTGAGTGTTCGGATTAAAGGTGTATGCTACCACCAACTGACAAGTTCAGTCTTTTTTTTTTAAACATCAAAAGTTTCTGTTGAAGATTAAAGCCTCTCTGCAACTCAAAAGTCTCTTAACCGTGGACTCTTATAGTCAAAATCAAAAGACAAGTTAAATAGTTTCTTTTTCCAAGAGGGAAAAACAGGGGCATATTCACAACCAAATCAAAGCAAAACCCATCAGTGTGAAGCTCAGTGTCAGACTTCCAGGACTCATTCACAGTCTTCTGGGCTCCAGATGGCTTGAACAGCCATCCACAACACACACAGCTTGTCTCTTAAGCTCAGACTTGTTCTACTCTACACTTGATGTTCTTGCTGGTCCATCCCATAGTATTGTCATCTCCAATATGCTGGGAACTCTGCAGTAACAGGGCTGTACCTTTGCCAATAGCCTCTCCTGGGCTCTCTTCAGGGACTCTTTATTCTGCCACATGGTGCCAAGACTCACCAGCTCTCCATGACCCTTCATGCGTTTAAAACTAGTACCACCTGTGTGAGTTTTGCACATTACCCAGTTTGGCTACCCACACAAGGTACTCTTGGCCCCCTTTGGACCACATCTTCTGTGTGCTGACCCTGAGGAAACACTTCCCAGAAGATTACACCTCAGTGATGCTGGTCTCTTCAGACCCAGCTGACCAGCACCACAGATTCTTAATTCAAAACATTATTCAGATGGCCTCAGTAGAGTCTGTACTTGGACTGGAACTTCACAAACCAGGTCTCCATTTCTGCATTGTTCTCAGCTTTCTTATCTTTCAGGTTCCCATAGAATGGCCCATTAAGCTCTGAGTACTCAATGGCTTATGCAGCCCAAAGTTGAAAACATATTCATAATCCTTTCAAAACATGATCAGCTCTGTCACAGAAATACTCTACTTCTATAGTCTGCTTTAGATTGCTATGATAAAATACTAACCAAGGGCAACTTGGGGTAAAGGGTTTATTTGGCTTGTATATACTGGGTCCTAGGTCATTTAGAAAAGCCAAGTTAGGGACCTGGAGGCAGGAACTGAAACAAAGGCATGGAGGAGGGCTGCTTACTGGCTTGCTTTCCATGGCTTGCTAAGCCTGCTTTCTTATACAGCTCACCTTTTATTTAGAGAGGTTTGTGTCAAGTTGGCCAAAACCAATTAGAACAGTAATATATACATGTTTTATGCTTAGGGTTTACAGTAAAAGTTAAGAGCATTCAACAATAACTAGGAAGACCAATGTCATTATAGTACAATGAGTCAGGAGTGAGGGGGGAAGACTTCAAAAGAGGTAATAGTGGAAGTAAGGACTTTTAATTCATGATATAGTGTTTAAATTTGTAGTGACTATACAATATGATAAATTTATTAGCTATGTTCATTTGGAAATAAATTTCTGAAGAAAGTAGAAAAATGAAGCCTAGCATCATAGGCCATGACAAAATACATATAAATTGAGAACAAAATATTAGTCAAAAAATGACTGTAGTGCACTATGAGGGAATGAGGGGGAAGACAAAGTAGAAAAGCTTTTCCAGTGTGTTGGCGAGAGCCAGCTGCAGGGGTCCTTAAAGCATGATCAGTAATCCAGTGGCTATGCAAATGCAAATCAGTGCTACAGGAATGTGAGAGGTTCTGTGCGAGCCTTTTCTTGGGGCTCCTTCTGCTATCAGGTGCATATAATTAAAAAGTCTGATGTTTACAGGAGGCTGTTAGAAGCTCTGCCCCTGTGCTTCCATGAAATGAACTGTTTATTTTATTTATTATTTCCTAATTTAAAATATTTACAACTAGCCAGACATCTTTCTAAAACTCTAACATGTACACAGTGTTCAACTGATTCAGTATTTCAAGTGTTCTACTGTTTTTTGTCATCTGCTCACAGCTGGCAAAAGGAAGAAGTTATATGCAAAAGATATGTTGACATCTCTTCATTATTTGGATAACCGCTTTATTCAACCCCGTCTGGAGAGTTTATTCTCTAGAAGTCGATGGAAAGAGCAATATAAGGTATATGGTTTGCCTTTTAATCTATGGTAAAAGTATGGGGACAGTGGCCCTCTCAAGATTTCAGTATCCATCCTGATGGAACCGTTTTCTGAAGTGTTGGTATTCTGCCTTGTTAAATAATAACATATTTTAATCTCTTCTCAAGTCTTTTATTGTTTTAAATATTCACACTAATGCCTCCAATAATTAAATGGTCTGAAATAATTTCAGAGCATCTCTAGGCTTAGCCTATTTTAAAATGAGGAGATTGTCTTATAGTTCTTCAGAGAAGAGAGTCACATAGACAAAGAAGTTTGAAAACACAGTGTTTAACTTAAACTGTTTCTGTATTGGAGCGCTTGTCTGAGCACTAATCCATGAATCCACACCTCAGGTCTTCAAGGAGGGCAGTTAGATGGCATATTTTTCAAGTTGTGGATTCTACAAAGCTGCTTCTTTTGAGTTACCTGCTATTCCTTCTACTGTTTTCAAATGTGTGTGTGTGTGTGTGTGTGTGTGTGTGTGTGTGTATGTTTGTTGTGTGTGGATGAGGGCACATCCATGCCACAGTCCACTATGGGAAGAGGGCAACCTTCAGCACCTGCTTTTCTCCTTCCACTGTGCGTTTCTGGGGTCAAACTCAGATCATCAGGCTTATGTGAAAACACAGTTTTACAGGAGCCATCAATTCAGGCCCGTCTTAGGGTGTTTGATTTCCATAAGACAGTATGGAAAATATTGACCTACATCATGCTTGGCATATTCTCTAATTTGAGATTTTATAATTCTAGCAGTTTGGGGATTTGACTTTTTAACATAATAATTATTGGATTCTTTGTTACTTTCCAGATTTGTATTTTAGTATCTCTAACAGCAGTGGATGTAATGTGTGTGATATGTAAAGGTACCCCTACTGCTGACATTCTCTTTTCTAATGGTTAATAAGAGGACCAAAATGATAGATAATAAGCATCCAAATTCCTTAAAATCTCCCTAGCACGTAAATCAATTTCTGTGCTCATTTACTTCAAAAACTTAGTTTCATCAAGAACTCTTCAGCCTGAAGTAATCCTGGTAATAGAAAATGGTTCAGTTTGAGGGACAGTCATTGACTTACAAATTATAAGATTTCAAGTTTAAGGACAGGTTGAATTTAGATTCACCATGAATACCTTATTATTTGTAGATTTTTATATACCTCTGAATCCCCAGTTTATTCCTCAGATGTAAAAAAAATACTTATCTACTTTTAAGTGAAATAGGTACTTATTTATTTAGGTAAAACACACAAAATAACTGTTATAATATTATTTTCTTTAATACAAAGAAAAATGTTACAATTTTAAAGGCTAGCCTTTGACAAATGAATTACATGTGAAATATATTTTCTTAATCTTAAAAGTAAGTCCAAAAGCAAGGAACTATTCTCTCCTCTATTTTACAATGAGGGAAGTGTAGTCAGAGGAATCAATGTTCCAC
>LOJH01018135.1:7512-21922 GCA_001685095.1 Ellobius talpinus
CTTTCTTTTTTTGCCAGCCTCAGCATGATACAGGAAGATTTCAAGATGAGGAAATAAACCTTTCTAGGGCTGACTGGCATGTGTCTGACCAAGTTAGCACTTGGGCTGGATGGGGGCCTAAATGACTCTTGGAACTCTGTCTCTCTCCATAACCCCAGAACATATTGATAGTTGTTTTGTTGTTGTTGTTGTTTGTTTGCTTGTTTTTGGTTTTTAATGTCCTGGGCATGTGACATTAAAAGGTCCTAGGTCTTCCCCAGGCAGACAGGCACATTCTCAGGTTAGCTCTTCAGGGCTTTCTTGCTGTTTCTCTCCCTGGGGTCAGCGATCCTCATCTTTGTCCTAGAGCTTGCATTACCGTTCAACAATTGACACCTGACTGACAATCACGAGCATTTTGAAGTATTTTCCAAGTTTTCTCAGTGACATCATGACTTTCTGTTCTGTCTGCTGGAATTTAAAAATTGTTCCAACAGTGTTAACACTGTTAATAATAGTAGTAATAACCACATAGGGGATCTTGATTAAGCCCAAAGGAAGACATCTCAGGGACAGGAATCTGGCAGTTCCATTAGAGCCACCTATCCCTGTGCTTATTCGTCATCTTCCTGCCCAGCGTGGGTCATATCAGCTATGGAGGACGAGGGCTCAATCCACTTGTGTTAAACACTCAGCCAGCAAATGACTTCCAGCCTGAGTTCAGGAAGGAGCCTAGGAAATCAGCCTGGTGGCCATGTTAGATGGGTTAGGGGAAAGATGAGAGAGGGTGTGGCAAAAGGAAGATGGAAGGAAGAGAGAAGACAAAGGGAAGAATAGAAAACGTGTAAGAAAAGAGGGTGAGAGGAAGCTGTTTTAGAAGTCACCAGTCTCACTTTTGGAGCTGAATGGTCCCTACCTTCTATGCAAGATCCTTCTTTGTGGGGGGTGGGAGGGGGAAGAGAGGGGAGGCCCTTCCTTTGTTTTTCCTGAGACATCTTTGCTGAGCTGACATTTTGTTCACTGTTTGAACATTTCAAGCTGCTGAGAGCCTTTCTCAGACATCCAAATGACTGGGTCTCATGTTCTAGAGCCCCAAAGCCCTCGACATCTCCCGTGGAGACTGAGGTGGACAGGGATCCTTCTAAAGTAAGGTCAGCAGACTCCCGTGCACCAGAATAGATTTGTCACTGGGCAGAGTGGCACTCGGAAGTTCTGCGCCGCTCCGGTGCCTGGCCGTTTAAGTTGTCAACAATAAATTGGAATTTCATAGCTCATTATTTTCATAACTAAGAACCACAGTGGACAAAATGTCACTCTAATTAGAACTGCCTTCTAAGAAACAAGTTCAGCCCTAAAACAGTGTGACTGGGAATTTCTGAACTTGGCCTGTTTGACCCACGGATTGCTCCCACCCCCTAGAAGAATTTGATGGGTGCTCACGGGGTGACAGATTATAGAGTGCTTGGTGTGTGGTAGCTGTGGTTTTCAAAGACTGTGGAGCAAGGCAAGAAAAGTCCTTGGGAGCAGGAAAGGGTTCCTGTTCCTCCAAGAAGGTATGGGGGCTGACAGGAGTGTGGACATTCAGTCTAGAACTCAGGGCTGTAGAGGATCTGGGCATCATATGAAGGCCAAGTCAGATCATAGAGCAGGGCTGCTGTCTCCTCTCATTGTGAATGCCTGGTCATTTGAACTTTGGTGGCATGTTACACGCTAAAAATAAAACAGTGAGGATTTTAATCCCCATCCATGCACTCTATGCAAATTCTCTCTCTGTCCTTTTTTTTTTCCCCCAAAGTCTTCATGGCCATTCTGAATTCTTGTTACCCTAATAGCTCTGCAAAGGAATCTTAACAAGTAGCCTCCCCTATTACAGAAAGAGGGTAACTGAGCTGAGGAAGGCTGAGTTGGTCAAGATCACACAGCCAGTTGGTGTCAGAATCACTACAGGCATGGCACCTCTCCACTCCCAATCTAACGCTCTTTGTGGCTCTTTGCACCAAGGGGCATCGGGCTGATGGCTGACGTTCATCTTTTGTCTGTAAAAGCCAAAGGGCTGCATGGCTGTTCTGCTGAGATGAAAGGATGGTTATTAAGTCTGAATCCTCACTTGACGCAGTCTTGGGTTGGGGTTTCGGGAGTGTCTGTGTTGCCTTCTAAGAGCCTAGCCCACATGTCAGTCAAATGCAAGACATAGACCTCGAGTGTCATGACTGTGGAATTCCACAGTTGGCACTGCTCAATCAGGCTGGGCAGGGGGCCCTGGGCTATCACATACCAGCCATGTAAGCAGGGGACTTTATTCTCTGCCTGGTAAGTTTCTGCGTGGCTTCTGTGGTTCTATTGGATTCATGTATTCTGAGAACACAGTGTGGTCTACGTATATTTAAGTCCTGTCCCGAGACTATCCTTGCCCTAAGAGGACCTAGTGATTATTGGTTCATGGAATGAGTGGAGAATGCTTGAGGAAAAAACCCTGCAAATAGCAAATCTCTCTGTCATTGTAAGGATTGCAGCTACTAATGCTTAAAATGTTATAATCAAAGCAGAAACTTGTGGTGATGCGAAGAGTATTGGACTCAAAGTCTGGTTTGAAATCTAGGCTGTCTCTGTAACTAGAGGAGTTGGGTGAGTCCCTTAGTCTTCCAATCGTTTATTTTCTCTTCTGTAAAATCCAGATGACTTCAAAAGATGTGTGAGGACCGTGGCAATTTGAAGAACTCCATACTCGAGAGTGTTGTGTCAAAATAAGGAGTTGTTATATGATAGTAAATAATTGGCTTTCTCAGCTGGGGAAGATGGCTCAGAGGTTAAGAGCACTGGCTGCTCTT
The DNA here is from genome assembly GCA_001685095.1 of Ellobius talpinus. Lineage (NCBI taxonomy): Eukaryota > Metazoa > Chordata > Mammalia > Rodentia > Cricetidae > Ellobius > Ellobius talpinus. The sequence continues at coordinate 10,320 of LOJH01018135.1, forward strand.
CCAGAGGACCTGGGTTCAATTCTCAGTACCCACATGGCAGTTCACAACTGTCTGTAAGGCCAGTTCCAGAGGATCCAACACCCTCATACATACATTCAGACATACATTCAGACGAAACACCAATGCTTGTAAAATAAGAATAAATAAGTTTAAAAGTAATTGATTTTCTCTTGAGAGGTTGAAAGGACTGTAGAATCTTCCAGAGATGCTGTGTACTAGAATTTAGGTGACTTTCTATCAAAAAATGTTTTTTGTGGATATCTGTTGAACCCTTTTGTGATTAAGAACATTTTTGCTTCCAACAACTTTATAAAAAAGGAAGACAAGTTGGATTTTGTTTTATGCTTAAAATTGTAAATGACTCACTCTTCTCGATGACAGATAGATATATCTTCACTTCCAGAATATTCACTTACTTGGCCCTAAACAGACTTATCCAAGCTGAGAGTTTAGCAACCCTATAAATGTTCCACCATCACTTCTAGGACACATTTCCATCCATCCAGTAGAATCACTTCATTCTCTTCCTCTTCCTCTTTTCCTCCCCCTTATTCCTCCTCCCCCTTCCTCCTCCCCCTTCTCCACTTCCTCTTCCCTTTCTTCTTCTTCCTCCAATTCCTCTTCCTCTCTCCCTCAGCATGTATGTAGCCAAGTCTCCTTGAAAACTTCTTATCCTCCCGTTCCCACCTCCTAAGTACTAGGATTGTAGATAAGGTAAAGGTGTGCCACCCTTACCTTACTTCTCATAAATATTCGAGGTTTAAAACTCATAATTTCTTAAATGTCTTTTAAAAATCTTTCAACCTCAAGATAATCTTCTTTGGAAGAGGGAATCAGGAATTCCTCTGCAAACACTGAGAGAGACATCCAGTGATAGCTAGAATTCAGAAAAAGAAGCGGGTCCCTTTTCCTCCTCCCCTCAAATGAGCTTTCGTGCCACCCCTCTCTCTGGCACGGCTTGGCTGTAAAACCCTGACATCCTATTTGCGTTAACGAGGAAAGGCTGATAGCATGGAAATGTCCTTAGAAACCCAGCCATTTACCTCAGGGGAGGCCTCTGGAAGAGCTGTTGAGAATCGTGGTTGGTTTTTCTGATTGCTTGGGATTTGATTTCTAATACACATGTCCCATTAACGCTGGAATCCAACACTCTTTAATTTTATATCAGGGTTATTGTTTCTCTCTTTTGGAAAAAAATCGTAGAGGGTCTTCAGAGAACTCTGAACATTGTGCTGGGGATGGGAGGGCCAGAAAACTGGAGGGCTACACCACCTTTCTGGGAAAATTTTAGTTCAGGAGGCTTGACCGGAGTCCTGACTGGGTACCCTAATCCTTTGTGACCCCAGGTAAAGCATTGAAAGTCTGTAAAGCTATGTTCACTATCACAGATGGGTACTTCCCCTCATTGTCCATGCGCTTATTCATTCATCTTAAACAGTTTATGTGCTTCAGGGCTCTTAGAGAACCAAGAGGAAAAACTAAGTTGCATTTTTTTTATAATCTGTAAAATAGTGGATGAATGTGAAAGCATTTTGTTAATATGTAGCTTGCTATTGCATTGTCCAATATATGTATTTTTATAATTACATTATAAAATGTAATATGAGCCATGTGAGCCGTTTGAAATTTTCTCATAGACTATTTAGAAAAGTGAAATAAAACTAGTATGATTTATTTTAATTATGAATTTTATTTAACCCAATGCGTACAGATTGTCATTTAAACGTATAACCAATATGAAAATGATTAGTGGGCTGGTCAGATAGCTCAGTGGATCAAAGCACTTGCTGCCAAGCATGGTGGCTAAGTGTCAATCCCTGGCATTCCTCGGTGGATGGAGTTGCTTTCTGAGCTTGGCACACACATGAACACATGCATGCACACAAAATAAAATTTTTTAAGACATACAATTTAAAAGATTATCGAGCTATTTAATAGCTTTTGGTACTACATTTAAAAATCTGATTTGCTGTTTATATTTTCAGCACATCTTAAATCACACTTGTTTCAAATGTTCATCCACTTTGCAGGCTCCATGGCTGACTATGGCCCTTTCTTCTGGGCTCCCATGGCTAACTGTGGCCTTTTTGTCTTGGGTCTAGGTATTATGAAACCGGAAGCATCAAGCCGGGGGTGATTGGTGGATCCAAACCAAAGGTTGCCACTCCCAAAGTGGTGGAAAAAATCGCTGAGTATAAACGCCAAAATCCTACCATGTTTGCCTGGGAGATCAGGGACCGGCTGCTGGCAGAGCGGGTGTGTGACAATGACACGGTGCCCAGCGTCAGCTCCATCAACAGGTGAGGGCAGAGCAGGGCTGGGGCTGGTCTACTGAAGGATCCCTGCTCACCCTCTCTGAAAATCTGGCTCTTCTCCTTGGGGAGGTGAACAGAGGGGAACAATGGTGCCTGTTGGACTCTGTTACCTTTCTCCTCTCTAAAAGGGACAAGACTTCTCAGCTTAGGGAGAGGACGCTATGCCAACGCCCAGGCCACTTGAGTTTTCTGAGCCAGGAGTGATTGGCATCACCCAGTTCACTATCTACCTGTGTAGATCATATAGTATATACTGTAGATAGTATAAACTGCCCTGATCAGGCCTTCAGAAACACCCTGTCCCTGCCAGGGGCTCCAGGCCTGAGTGCTAACTCATCTCAGAGGCTCCCAGGCAGACAGTCCAGCCTCCAGTTTGGACAGAGGTTGAAGCACAAGGTGTGGGAAACGAAGTTCCCTTTGGGCTGGGGACATGCAGCCCTTTGTTCTAATCCTGCTGCCAAAGTGAAGTGAGATCTCAGCAAAATCTTGTGTGAGTATGAGTGTGTGTGTGTGTTGTGTTGTGTTTTTCTGAGAGCCCAGGGCTCTAATGTGGGTTTCTGATGATTCTAGTGTAGGTCTTCAGGGATATCAGGTGCTTCAGAGTCAAAAAGATGTCTGCTGCCACGCACCCTCAGCTCTCACCCATGGAGAGACAAAAGCCTACTCCACCATGGTGCCAGGCATAGCATTTTCCTGGAGTTCACATGGTGTCCTTTCTTCTCTCTCCTTTAGGATGATCCAAAGCATATTGCCTGATACCATCAGAACTTAAAAATCAATTTCTGACTTGGAATAGATGTGATAATATATCTGTGTAATCTAAGTACTCTGGAGGCTGGGGAAACAGTGATTTTTTTGAGGCCAGCCTGGGCTACATAGCAAGACCCACAACTCAAAAAATAAAATACTACATAAAATGAAAATTACAATCTAGAAGAAAATTTTCCTTCCTTCCTCCCTCCCTCCCTCCCTCCCTTCCTTCCTTCCTTTCTTCCTCTCTCTCTCTCTCTCCCTTTCTCTTCCTTTCCTTTTTAATGGGGCAGAATCTCACTTTGTATCTCTACTTGACCTGGAATTTGCTATGTGCTTGGAATGATCCTCCTGTCTCAGCTTCCTGAATGCTGGGTTTATAGATGTACCACCGTCTGGAGAAGGTAATTTTCTATTATGGATAGTGCAGTCTCTGACCCATGTAAGCATACAGGCAGGAGCGACGGGTGTGGCTCAATTGGTAGACTGTTTGTTTTGCATGCAGGAAGTCCTGAGTTACATCCCTAGTTCCTCTTAAACCTGGTGTAGTGGTATAGGCCTGTAATCCCAGTATCTGGAATTACAGTAGAGTTCAAATCATCCTTGGGCGACATGGTGAGTTCAAGTGAGAGACTTGAGATCCTGCCTCAAAAACCCAAAGAAATAAACAATGAAACCAAGAAGCTCACAGTCGGGGATGGAATGGTGAGCTGAACAGAAACATTTGTTCTCTAAAACCCACATTAGAAAGAAGTTGGGCATCCTGGAATTGAACCATTCCAATTTCTCCAGAGTCACACCCTACTGCGGCTAGTGCTGAGCCTGCCTGAGCACAGAGAGTTACTCACTCTTGAAAGAAAGAGGAGGGTCTGATAGGAAGGTCTCCGAGGTCTCCTCTGGCCCTGATGGCAGCATGGTGGGGCCAAATGCACAGCATCACCATGGGATGGATGTGCTGACTTTTTAAGTCCTGCTAATTCATCCACCCAATCCCTACTAAGGCCCTGCCATTTTGCAAGGTGCTGAAGAAGACAGAAATTGGGTGCAATCCTTTTAGATTTGCTCAGGTGGGTAGAACTGAGGAAGAGGTGATGAGGCCAGGGAGCCTAGGGGTGAGGGATGTAGCATCTATTTTTTTTCTCTGAGTTATGAAAGGTTACAGTTGCGAGTTCTCCACACCTGACTCATTACAGGATTTCCAGGACACAGAACAAACCTGATTTTTTTTCTGGGTATCCAGGTTATTATTTTTATTTTTAAAAGTAAATTGCACTTCAGAATAATAGCATTCTGCTATCAGAACAGAGAGTTGGCAAATCGGAGATCCAAGCCACCTTTCCAGTGAAAGTTTAGAGGAAGATGTGAATTTTACTAATACGTATTACTCTATTATTGGTAGATACAATTTGAAATTTCCTGGTAGATATTAAGAAAAACAAAAATATGTGTAATTAGTTGTGATTATATTTACTTAACCCAGCACAGAAAAAAAAGTATTTCTGTGTTCGGTCAGTATGAAAATGGCTAATGAGCTATTTAACATTCTCTTTTTTGGTCTAAGCTTTAACAATGTGATTGGCAGTACAACCGGCCTCGTACTAGACATATCCCAGTGTCCCCATGTCTAAGCGCCATGCCGCTTCGATCCCCATGAGGCAGGATGTGTCCAGCTGGGACTCCCTGGAGAGTGGAGAGGCAGGAATAGAGGCAATAGTGGAGAAGTTGGTCCTCTCTAGGGTAACCTTGCACAAACACCTGGCCAGGATTTGGGGAGCCCACGTGTTTCCCAATGTAGGGTACACACACAATGACGTGGTCCGCAGAATAACCCTGGGTGCCCCAAGGCAGTCACAAACTTCATTGCCTACGTGGATGGGGCAGGCAGATGGCTAATGAAGGAAGCAGGTGACGAGACTCCAGAGGCTCCAGGGGCTGAGGCAGGTGAGACAGCACAGCTCTGTGGGTGGCAGCCACTCCTGAGCATCAGCTGAGTGCCGCTGGGAGTGTGAGCCAGAATCTTTCCACTCCTGAGAGAGTCTAGAAACCCGGATCTCTGTGTGCGAGCGGATGTGGATGCATGCACCTGAAAAGCACCTAGACTTTTAAATGGTGGCAATTCATTTCAAGGCTAGCACATAGCAGGGTTCCAGCTTTGTCTTCTGGAATGCAGTGGAATTCATTGTCACATGATTTAGGAAAATCTAAGTGCCATATCGCACCCGTGAATTTTCAAACACTGCGAGCGATCTCCTAGCTTCTTACAGTAGGGAGGTCTGGTAGCCTTATATAATCCATCTGAGGGACAGCAAGATGGCTCAGTGGACCAAGGCGTTTGTTGCCATGCCTGAGGAGCCACGTGGTAGAAGGAGAGAACTGACTCCTGGGAGTTGTTCTGTGATCTCCATATGCACTGTCACCTAACTGAAATAATTAAACAAGTGTTATTTAAAACTACATTTAAGTCCAGAGTAAATTATTTCAAAGAGACACGTAAAGCAAAGCTAGAAGTAGTTACAGATGTGGCAAAGGCCCTGGAGGGTGGACTTGAATGAGTGGCCCAGGAATGCCTGGCACGGCTGATTCTGTGTGTCTAGAACTGTGCTACTGGAGGTTCTGCTGCTGCTAGTGGGCCATGGCTAGATTCTGGAACCTCCTGGGTATCTTAGTCCACATATGTGGCCAGTTACTGTGTCCCTGCATGGCCTCTCTATCTGTGGTCTCCCACAGCCCTCAGACCTGTTGTGTCCCCACATGGCCTCTCTATCTGTGGTCTCCCACAGCACTCAGACCTTTTGTCCTGTGGCAGGTGTAGTACTGAGGCCCAGATGGGAAGGCCAGGGGAAAGGTGATTGAGATGGAGACCAGAGTAGAGCCAATGATAAGATGAGGCCTGTGGGAAGGCCAGGCGGAGATGCCCCCATTCTTTCCCTATTTCAGGGCATCACGGTATGCTTTGCTGACTGCCGATCCCTGGAATCCCCAGGTCTTTGCAGTGCTCTTTTTGGGGGCTCCTCACTGCACCTTCAGTGAGAGTGCCCCAAATGTGATGCAGTCTCTTACCAGTGCACCCCTTGACCCCAATCTCACTGGAAAGCCTATGCCATCCACTGCAGAACTGCTTTTATTTTTTATAGGAAGGCAGAGCCCGCTGCATTGAGAATGATGCACCTTCAAATAACCAGCTTGCAAGGGTCAAAAGAAAGAGAGTCCATAGCTCTCTCCTAGCCATGCTCCCACCAAGGCGGTGTCTCACTATTCCTCTATTTTTAACAGCCAGAGAGGTGATATCTGCATTTATAGTTATTCTAGGGGCCACAATGTCCTCGCTACCGCTCACCCCTGGAGGCAGGTGCCATCCTGCTGTCTTCAGGAACTTCCTCTGGAAACAGGGCTGATGTAGAGCCAGATATCACTGAAGCACTTCTACCAGGCTGGTGGGGGCTTCCTGGGAGTCCTTGCTCATTGGGATGCTGCACAGCTGCACTGGAGAGTCCTGTAGTCCAGGCAGGGTGTCAACTGGAGGTGGCTGTCTCCGAGCTTACTGAAATGGTGGGTGGAGTGGGGTCCTCCCTTTTCTGTCTCAGTTCTCTGGCTCCTAAACTAGTGGCCAAGTGCTGGGACAAGTGGCATTCCCGGTGAGGGAGACCAGCTCTGTTTAGCACCAACTGGTTGCGTGCATGTGAGAAAGTGGGGCCAGTATTACTGGTTCAGGTCAGGTTTCTATGGAAAAGCTCAAAGCTTACACATACTTATTATTTATTCAATAAACAACAATAAAATAATCTGCAGGAGCTGGAGGCAGCCTGCTGAGTGGTAGTTTGTTAACTACTTTATTTATTTTTGTTTTGTTTTATTGGAGACAGGGGCTCACCCTGTGGTCCAGACAGGTCTGTGACTGCTGATACACTTGCCTCGGCCTCCCGAGTGCTGGGATTGCAGGCCTGCGCCCCCATGCCAGCCTTACTTCTGCTTTTTAACCTCGACTTTGGCAGCAAGTCTTCTGAGACGTTCCCTCACTCCCCTTCTTCCTTCTTCATGCCGGTGGCAGGCTTCAGTGTGGCTGTGGATACACCCAGCTTAGTCCCAGACTTTTGGATTCTCAGTATAGCTGATGGCCCATGCATCTCTCTGTGTTGATGGTAGCTTTAGCAGTGTGGTTGAAGGGACCAGTATTTGGCACAAGACACCCCACAGCCAACCAGTCCCAACCTGCGAGAGCCATGGTGGCCATGCTCAGGCTGGCTGGGGTCCCTTCAGTGCTTTTCTCTCTCTCCTCTTTAGCAATGTGTGTGTGTGTGTGTGTGTGTGTGTGGTGTATGTATGTGCATGCAGAAGTTGGAGTTTGATGTCAGGAATCATCCTCAATTTTCTACCTTATTGACTAAGGCAGGGTCTCTCAGTTGAACCCAAAGCTTGCTGATCTTGCTATGGTCATCCTCTGTTCTTTACCTTCTGAGGCTGGAGTTGTGGATGGGCCACCCCACATTCACACGAGTCTCTCTGGGCTCTGAACTCTGGTCCTCATGTTTGCATAGCAAGCAGCCCGATAGCTGAGCTATCTCCTCATCCCCTCAGCCCCTCACCCCTCTTTTGAGACAGAGTTTCATATAACATACACTGGCCTTCAACTTGCTATGTAGCCAAAGATGATCTTGAGTTTCTGGCCCTTCTACGTTTACCTTAGTGTACTGGGATCACGCCCAACTCAGGTGGTCCTGGAGCCTGAAGGCAGGACTGTGTACGTGTGTGCTAGGCAAGAACCGTAACATCCAGCTACATCCCAGCCCCCGTCTCACCTTTTCCCAATTCACTGCAAGAATCTCTTCCAGTAAAATTGTGTGAGAGATGATGGCAGATATGGTCAGGGGGACTTAGTTTTTCGAAAGGGAGTAAGGATGCTGAAATGGAATCCTTAAATGCTTATAATGTAAAAATCCCTTAGATTCTGAAAAAGGGATTCTGAATTCAAATAGCTTTTATGTCTCATACAGGATGTGGTTAGCAGAGGGATCGATCGCTTCCTCCAAATGTAGCTCAGGGACAAGTGCTCAGGCCTGGGGGCTAGGAGTCTGAACTGGCCCTGTGCTGGGTGACCCTGACTAGATCACTGGAGCGTGCTGGACTTTAGTCTCCTCATCTGTATCAGTCTGTTAACATCCGTGTTATCTTGCGCCATGCTTATGCTTAGCACTATAGGATGGGTCTTGTTCGTTTAGATATGGTCTCACCATGAAACCTAGGCTGGCCTAGAGCTCAGAATCCTCCTGCCTCAGCCTCCTGGGTGAGGTATCACACTTGCTCCCTGTGCCTTAGGCAAATGGGAAGCATCTGAATGCTTTAAAGTTGAAGCTCTTGTTCGTCACTATGAAGACCATAATGAGGATGATGACGTGTGACATTTATTGGACATTTGATATGGATCGGCCACATCTCAATAGTTTATTAATTCAGCCCTAATAATAACAATTCCATGGTGTAGGAACGATTCTTGCTCCCATTTTTCAGATGAGCAACCTCCAGGTCATGGAGATGAGAAACTGAAGGCTGGATTTGAGCACCAGCACTTTGGTTCTGGGGTCTGTATGCTTCCTCCCTGTGCTGCAAGAGGCCTGTTAATGGTTTATGGCCTTTCATAATGCCTTGCCAGTGGTTTATAGGTATTTGAAAAGAAATATGAAAATATGTACGTTGCTTTGTTTCTCGAAAAATTTCATAAAAAGGCAGGGATTTATGTTGGACTTCAGCAGGAAATGGAACATATATCTAGCATATCTGAATACTCACTCATCTGCTGCATCTTTGTAGACACACACAGAAAAATTAGATCAAGGCTGGCAGGATGGCTCAGCAGGTAGTGACTTGTCACCGAGTCTGACAACCTGAGTTTGATCCCTTCAACCCACAAGGTGGAAGGCGGCGACTCCTGCAAATTGTTCTGAGGTGCATGCGCCATGCACACACACACACAATGTGATCTTAAAAAAATAAAAACCCAACTAGGTTGGGTAGCAACATAATTCAAGAGGTCAAGGAAAGTACCTTTCTTCTATGTATTCTATGTTTGCCGAGTGGAAACAACTACTTTAAATATTGTGACAGGCAAACAAACAGATGTGTGCACATGTTGGCTACATTTAAGGAGATGTTTAAGCTAACTCATCAGAAAAGGGCAGACGACTTCATTCAGGTAGCCAAGATGCAAATGCTCTACGATTAGGCTTATAGCATCGAGTGAACAAGTCTATTCCAAGATAACAGCTAACAATGCCACGTGCCCTGGGTGCCTATGCCAAGCTGTAAGGTCAGGCCGGGCAGAGCTGGCCACCTAATGAGGTTAATGGGAGGCACCTGCCACTTCCAACAGTCGCTGGAAACCCGAGGCAGCTTCAAAATGAGCATTTAGATGCAATGGTTTGGCTTGTGAAGAGTTCCTGGTGTAATGCTGTTTGAAAAGTGCAAGACATGAAACTGTGCACAGCTTGGTTCTGATTTGTTGGTGGGAAATGGTGTCTTGATATAGTAGCAGGAATGTGGGCATAATAACGTATCCAATGTCAGGGATTCCCCCCCTTTTTTTGATATAGGAGTCTCAATATATAGTTCAGGCTGGCCTCAAACTTTCAGTCTTTTGTCTCAGCTTCCTAAGTGCTGGAATTACAGGCGTGCAGCACCATGTCTGATAGAGATCATCTTTATATGTCCCCATGTCATCCACATAGTCTGCATGAGGCTGGGGAGATGGCTCAGGAGGTGAAGGACTTGCCCTGTGCAAACAGGGACCTGAGTTTGATTCCTCAGAATCCACATTTACAAAAGCTGGGTAGAGTTCTGTGAAGTGGCTCAGCCAGCAATGGTGCGTGCTGCCAACCTGAAGATTTGATCCTTGGAGCACATATGGTGAAGGACAGGACAGACTCCAGAAAATTGTCCTCTGTCTGTCTGTCTATCTGTTGTTTTCCTCTCTGTCTCTCTTTCTGTCTGTTTCTCTTTGTCTCTCTCTTTCTGTTTCTCTCTCTTTCTCTCTGTCTCTCTGTCTCTCTCTCTCTCTCTCACACACACACACACACATACACACACACACACTTATATTCCCAGCTCCATTGTACCAGACACAGACAGATCTCTGGAGCCACCGGCCTAGCCTAGTAACAACATCTGAGGTTGTCTTTTGGCCTTTACACATACTCACACACTATTCACGGGCACACACAGGAACATGCAGACATATACAGGCATGTAAACAGTAGTCTATAATGAACACACGGTACTTTAATAATGACGTAAAATTCTACCAAGTAATAGTTTGGAACAGCGCTTTCTTGAGAAACTCACCATTTTATTATGTGTCCTGGTCTCCTGGAGGCCCCATGTATGGGTCCTCCTGGAAGTCTGCACCAAGGTTCCCCACGCTCCTGCAGAGTGTCAGCGTTGCCATACTCTGGGCACAGGGAAGTCACTGATGCCTTTACTACTTAAATAAAGCGAACCTTCATGCAAGGGTTTTATTTTTTATGAAAAGTATTTGATTACTTAAACAAGTGGAGAACGACCTATGGGAACTCCCTGGTTGTGCTGAGGCCCACCGTGGAATGGACTCACTCAAGATTATGGTCAGGTTCATGTCAGAACCACAACAAGGATTCTGGGAAAGCAAACTGGGACACTCCTGGCTCTAGTTGCATGGGCCCTTTCTATAAAGTTTGTTGGTTTTAATTGAATAAAGTTTTGGTTTTTGCAAGTGCACAGTCTGTTGAACCTGCTCCTGCATCTTTGGCAGTAGCTGGGGCATCTCCATCCTTTGTGGTTCTGATGTGAACTTGGGTTCTGTGCTCTGTGGTCAGTTTGCATTCTTTGCTAAGGTGGCCCTGAAGGATGCTCTGGCCAGGGAACCGGAATCTTCTGTCTCTCAGAGACCACAGCTGGAAACTTTCTACAAAGTTTGTCAAGCCCATCCTTTCTAGTTAATTTCTCTGGTGGGTGTATTAATCTTATTTGTGGAGTCTTTAGGGCGAAGAAAGCAACATAAGAGCCCTGACAGAAGACAGATAGGTTCAGTTCTTTAATCCTTCGGGTGGAAGCTGAGCTCTAGTGAAGGGAAGAATCTCTGGTGGGGCTAAAGATACACCTGAGAGCCAGCTCGGCCCACTTGGACCAGTATCGCATCAGCTTCTTTCTTCAGAAAAGGAGTCACTCAGCCAGGTGTGGTGGTAGTGCACACCTGTACTCCCAGCACCTGGGAGAGTCAGGAAGATCAGGATTTCAAGGATAGCCTTGGGTAGATAGGGAGCTTGAGGCTAGCCTGAGTTACATGAGATTCTGCCTCAGAAAACCTAACAAACCAAAACAAAGAAAAAAAACTGAACAGAGAGGCACTGAGGGTTCAGGGGTGATGCCAAACATCCAAAGACACCCAGTGAGAAAACTCCTCAGAATTCACAGTTCCTAGTTGGGGCCCATTATCTACCACCCCAGCTCTGCCCCTTTGCTGTATCTCTGCATAACTAGGTTTCTTTTCTCCTCCTCCTCCTCCTCCTCCTC
>LOJH01018136.1:0-21921 GCA_001685095.1 Ellobius talpinus
GCAACATTGAATAAATGGGACCTCCTAAAACTGAGAAGATTTTGTAAAGCAAAGAAATATTAGTAGATGATAAACTCATGAAATTGATATAACTTATAGGCAAAATAGTAAAATATACTAGATCACTCTCTACTTTATTAAAGGAAAAATATTACTTTTATTATTCAATTAATAAAGTTTTTAATGTAAGATGGATAACCATCAAGAAAATAAAATACTGAAAATATAATATCTTCAATATGCAGTAGTCCTAGTATTATATATTTCTAACATAATCTGTCTTTTAATAATGACCTCAAAGTTGAAATCTTTCACCAAAATGTGCTTGAAGTTCACCAACAGAATCATGATCTCTGAAAGATAAACTTAGAACAGAAGAGGCAACAGAGAACATAAGGACCTAAAGTTTGATATGGCCACAGCATGTTTGGTTATTGTTATTAATTACCAGCAAGACCTAAGAATCCTGATCTTCAGATCAATTTGGACATTCATTTTGTGTCTGTTGACAATGAGAGCACTGAAATCCTTCCATTTAAAATAGAATGAAGTAGTCACCAGCTATCTTGTATAATATAGTGATTCCTGGGAAAGGAAAGTCAATTGCTTATAAGAAATATAAGGTATTAGTGCACTTCTCATGTAGAGAGACAAGCACATCCTACATGGAGGCAGATGCAGTATATGTATGCACAACTGTAGTTGTGCAATCAACGACAATGTTAAGAGTAATATTTGGTGAAAAATTAATGAGTCATTTTATATTGTTCATACTACCCTTTGAGTTGACTAGTTTTATATCAATCTGTCATAAGCCAGAGTTTGGAAGAGAAAACTTCAGTTGATAAAAATGCACCCACTAGATTGAACTTTGGGTAAGTTTTTGGTGCAGTTACTTGATTGGTGATTGGTGTGAGAGGGCCCAAATCACTGTGGCTGGTGCCATCCCTGGACTAGTAGTGGTACTGGGTTTCATAAGAAAGCAGGATGAGCAAGCCATGGAAGCAAGTCAGTAAATGGCACTCCTCCGTTACCTCTGCACTAGCTCCTGTCTCCAGGTTCCTGCTTTGTGGTTCCTGCCTCTATTCCCTCTGCATCTGATCCTGTCTCCAGATTCCTGCTACAGTCTCTGCTTCCTGGTTCCTGCCTCTATTCCCTCTGCACCAGCTCCTGTCTCCAGATTCCTGCTACAGTCTCTACTTCCTGGTTCCTGCCTTGAGTTCCCTGTCCTGCCTTCCCTCATTGATAGACTGCTACCTGGAAGTGTGAGATGAAATAAACTCTCCAAGTTAATTTTGGTCACAGTGTTTTATCACAGCAGCAGAAACCACAGCTAAGACATGCTTTAAAATTCAGTATTTATTTTATAGTTAAAATACAACCTAACTTGAGCCAGCTACTTGGTGTTCATAAGTACAATGACTATTATATCTGATGGTCCATCTCTATCAAAACAGAAACACACATTCAAAACTGGCTAGAACATTACACAGACACTGTGGAGAATAAGGTTAAGATTGCGCAGTCTCAGAAATGCTGAACTAGAAGTATGACAGAAGACACTGTAACAATGATGGGAGAAAACATCTAACTCTCTCTCTCTCTGTGTAGCACATACATTATATATAGTATATAAAATGACTATTTTTATATTTTATATACATTACATATATTAAGACTAGTAGGACACAAAACTTCTACTGTATTCACTGACATAAATTTCTTGCAATTTTAACAAATATACTTTGTACTCTCACAATCAGATGATATAAAAGAATTACCATCATTTTATCATCTTATCAAATATCAGTGCCCATTTCTTACCTGGAAAGATAAATCCTACATTGCACTGCATAGTTTTAACTAAAATTAATATAAACTGGTCATTATAAAGGAGAGAGCCTCAACTGAGAAAATGCCTCCATAAGACAGACCTTTAGGCAAACCTGTAGGGCATTGTCTTAATTAGTGATTGATTGTGGAGGTCCCAGCCCATGGCAGGTGGTGCCATCCCTGGGCTAATGGTCCTGGGTTTTATAAGAAAGCAGACTGAGCAAGACAGAGGGAGTAAGTCAGTAAGCATCACCCCTCCATGGCCTCTGCATCAGCTCCTGCATCCAGGATCCTGCCCTGTTTGAGTTCCTGTAATTATTTCCTTCAGTGATGAACAGCAATGTGAAAGTGTAAGCCAAATAAAACCTGTCCTCCACAACATGCTTTTCATCATGGTGTTTGATGGTAGCAATAGAAACTGACTAAGACACACAGTGATGCTGCTGTCTATGCTTCTGACCCCAAAACTACTTCATCCTTATAAACAAGCCATGCAACACAGACACATTGTTCCATGGAAAACAATGCTTTTTTTCTTACATCCCCATGTTTACAAAGTTGTAGGAGCTAAAATCCTAGAAATTACCAAATGAAGTATGAGCAAGAGAATGTAGGACAAGTGGTATTTGTTCTCTAGTTCCATGGGTTATTTAAACAAATATAGTAAAGGCAATATTGACTTGGCTCCTAAAGTAAATCTTTGTTGTTTAATAACTCTATGTCTCTCATTCTCAGTTTAAATCCTAAAATAGGGCTTAAATTATCACATAAAGTTATGGAAGAAAAGTGTGTAGCCCAATGTATTTTGCATTAAAATACTTGCTTTATGAAAGTAATGAGATGAGGGAACAGTTGATATCAGGTTCATTTCAAACACTGTCTACACAAAATTTTCAATGAACCACAGTCACACTTATCCTACATCTGAAGTTTAAAATAAAAGTATAAAAAAGAAATACTAATCATGACAAATGTTTCTGCAACATTTTTAGACTTCCTGATGAATAGCTACTGTTTTAAACAATAATCAAAGTTCAGAGAGTCTACGTGAAAAAGAAATCCCTGTGAACTATAGTTCTGCATTCTCTTTTATAATAATTCATTATTTTATTTGTGTGTAATTGAAATGATGAAAAAGAAAGCTGTTTAATAAGTTGTCAAATAATAAGTTATTCTGGATTAAGAAAAAAGAAATTTCATGCGTGAGTAGAGGAGATGAGTGGAGGAGATGAGTGCAGATGAGTGGAGGAGATGAGCAGAGGAGGTGAGTGGAGGAAGTGAGTGGAGGAGGTGAGTGGGAGGAGGTAAGTGGAGGAGGTGAGTGGAGGAGATGAGTGGAGGAGATGAGTGGAGATGAGTGGAGGAGGTGAGCAGAGGAGGTGAGTGAAGGAGGTGAGTGGAGGAGATGAGTGGAGATGAGTGGGGGAGATGAGCAGAGGAGGTGAGTGGAGGAGGTGAGTGGAGGAGGTGAGTGGAGATGAGTGGAGGAGATGAGCAGAGGAGGTGAGTGGAGGAGGTGTGTGGAGGAGGTGAGTGGAGGAGGTGAGTGGAGGAGGTGAGCGGGAGGAGGTGAGTGGAGGAGATGTGGAGATGCTACCTGCTTTCATATCTTCCAAGAGAATTTGATACACTGTGATCTTTGTTCTTTATTTACTACAAGCAAATTTTCCTTGAGAAACATTCAAAATATAATTCTTATGAATAAAATTCTGCTTGTTTAGAATAAAATAATAACCTAAATCCCTAATAAAAGTATAATATATACAGTGAAATATAAACCCACAGAATTAATTCATATTTCTTCATTTAGACAACACTAAAGGTGTTAAATGACTGATATGGTCACTGAGATATGTAGCTACCCTACAGAATCCATCCAAAATGAGGACTGTAAGGAAAAATTAATTTCTTAAAAATTGAGCAAAATTCCTCAATTTTAGATCTGTATTTGACTATTGAAAATAAGTATCATTCAAGAAAGAAAACAAATTTATCTTGAAATTGAATAACTTTATCATCTATAACCACATTATAAATGTTGTTATAAAAGTTGCACTAGGGATCTCTGTCAGGTCAGGAATGCCAACCCAGACTACAGAGTTCCACCATGTGCTTCATCTGAAACTGATTATTAGTAGAGCCCTCTATTCATAATTGATCTGGGATCATTTAGCTTTTAATTTTTGTGCATACTTGCACCAATAGACATACTTTAAAACAGTTTTTAGTGCTGCATATGTTTTTTACAGTATTAAGTAATGTTGATGAATGTGGATGAAAGATATTATGCATTGCTAAACTAATGTGTTTCATCTTTTCTAGACCAGATGTAAGTGATGCAGAATGCAGAAGCCACCTCAGCTAAAGAGAAAGAACCGAGAGAATCACCCTCTCACCACTGGGTCTAAATCAGCTCAAAAGTCTCATTTGTTGCCTAGTTACAAATATATGCTAGCTATTTCTACACTATTTAGGCCATGCAAAATCACGACTCTAGGTCTTCATTCAGCATGAAGAAATATATTTCATGTTGTCTTATTTTCATGATAGAAAGTTACTTCAGAAAAGAGTGGCAAAAAAACCCTACAACAACAAAAATAAATACCCACAAAAAGGATAGTTTGGCATCTTTTGCATTTGAACTAAATGAGAATTACTAAAATTCAGAAGGGAAAGCCATTGCCAGCCTAGACTGTTTTGCTCAGTATCTTTCCAGATTGGTTCATTGCAGCTCTTTTTGGAAGATATACGGAACATTTTAAAACTCCATCCAAGATAAGCCACATTTTGCTTGGACAAAAATTAAGACTAAAAGAACCGTGTTTTGCTACTAGAGGTTAACAGATTATACAAACTGGTCGTTACACAGTTAAACAGTAAAGCTCAGGTTAGACACTAGATGCATCCCAGGGTCCACCGGAAGGAAGACTTTGACATTCCCCAGGACCAGTGAGGGATGATGTGCAAGAGGGTCAGGAAGCAGCCTTAGGACAGCTGTATTTGGGAAGGGTGGGCAGGTGGGATACTTTTGGTTGCTCCCAATACAAAACTACAGTGGCTGTACTTTCACTGCCAGAGGAAGCAAAGAAAAAAAAGTGTGACAGTAAGGCAGTACGGAACAGCAAGGAAAGCATCGGCCTCAGTCACTGGGATAAGAGAAACAGAGCCTTGGAGCATGCTACCCATGCTAGAAAATAAATGGAAAACTCTGACTCTATCCAAAGGAACATCATTTCTTTGTACTTTAGGAATGAGTGTGAATATTTTGAGAATATTCTTTCTGAACTAATAGTACAGTAAGACTGAATCACAAGAAATATATAACACAACAGAGCTTACAAACATAGAGACTAAATGAAGATTAGAAGTACATGCTTTCCTGCTGTGGGACAATGGTTTTATACCATGTAAAGATCTGTCAGTTGTATTGGTTTAATAAAATGCTGATTGTCCAGTAGCTAGGCAGGAAGTATAGGTGGGGCGACCAGAACAGGAGAATTTTGGGAAGAGAAAAGGCTCAGTCTATAGTCATCATCCAGACACAGAGGACACAAGATGAGAATGCCTCACTGATAAAAGGTATCAAGCCACATGGCTAATACAGACAAGAATTATGGGTTAATGTAAGATGTAAGAATTAGTTAATAAGAAATCCTGAGCGAATAGGCCAACCAGTTTATAATTAATATAGGCCTCTGTGTGTTTCTTTGGGACTGAATGGCTGCAGACCTGGCAGGACAGAAACCTCTGTCAACACTTTCCCAATTGAAAAAAACAAAACAAAAAAAGATTTAGTAGTAACAGTGGGCTCATGCTATAAATTAAGCCTAAATACTTAGATATATTTGGACACATATAAATCTGCCTAATAGAATACATATACATATGTGCTGTGTGTATATATATGTAAATGCATACAGACAAGCAGACATACTGTATCATCAACCTTTTCAGCTAACTCATCTGGTATTCCTCCAAAGTTCTGGAAGCAATAATAACATGAATATTTGAACAAAAAATAAAAGAACTAACTTTCATTCACTTCATTAATATTGGACTAGCCAGTATATTATACCCACAGCATAGGTAAGGCCTTATACCGACTGAATGAATTCTTTACCATAGTCATGGGCAAGAACACCAGTCATTTTTGCTACATTAAAATATCTTCTCCCCTACAACACAGTCTTTTAAACACAAGGAGATTACTGCAGTTCACAGTAATGTGAAGAATGACCGATATTTTATATCCTTCTGGGCCATATTTAAAATAGGATCTTACTTAAACTATATAAAAACTTTAGACAACTTACACCTTCAAGTTATCCAAAATTAAAGTTACACACATGCTGGCTAATTGTGTACTCTATTCAAATGATTTCCTTTCCAAACTCTGACCTTCAAGGCATGATTAACCAACATACAGAATACCAGAGATTGCCCAGGAAGAGTTCCTGACTCTGTACTCAAGGAATTCTCATATCACTACTGCAAACTCTGACAGAATTTTAATAATCATGATAGGTTAAATGTGGTAAATGCACATTAGTACATAAACAAATAATGTTGGTGTGTATATAAACACATATGCAACACTGTATGTGTGTTATAAGGCATAATCCTCTTGCTCTATATGCATGTTTGTGTTAAGAAAATATAGAAATTACAGCTTTGTTTTCCATAGTGCTGTTTTGCTTTACAGCTATTTCAATAAACGCATTGTGTTGACACCATAAGGCTCCTCATTAAAGGGTACAATTTTTTAACAGCTTAGATAAATGCAGCTGCACTAGGAAAACAAAAATTATACTGTGGATGAATGCACGCACGCGCACGCACACACACACACAAATGCTCTTCTAAAACTATGAGGAAATTAAATTTTGTTTTGTGTTTTACATTTATACTTGAGTTAATTTGTAGGCAATAAGAACAGTTAACACTCACAAAGGTCTGAGGAAACAATATGTATGTGCCTTGAAAGATGAATGTTAATTAGCAAGGCACATCACAGCTGAGAAAACAAATCTGCTGAATCCTGCAGTGAAGGTGCCTTCACATGGTGCTAGCAAAGTCATGGCAACCTCCTGTGCTTTCAAAGTGAGCAACTAAAACATTCTATGCTTGTTTATTAAAGAATTGGATAGTCTTTCTAGGTCCATCCATTCACCCGTGTTTGAAGGAAGGTTGGAATGGGGGGGTACCTGAACCTGGGAGAGGCTGAGGGAAGAAATGGGAAAGGGAAAGTGAGGTAATTTTATTTTAATGAATATTTTTAAAAAATCAGAGCCCAAATAATAAGACCAACCCTAAGGATTCTCTGACATGTCTCATCCAAGCCTCTTCAGCTCTGCCTGATTGACTAACAAGATCAGACACAGTAGACTGAAAGAGTCCTTCAGTAGATTTGATTTGTATAAAAGTGATGGACATATCTAACGCCCTGCATGAAACTCAAAACCAAATGGACCAAAGACCTCAATATTAATCCAGATACACTGAACCTGATAGAATAGAAAGTGAGAAATAGCCTTGAAAACATTGGGACAGGAGACTACTTCATAAATATAATACCAGTAGCACAGACACTAAAATCAACACTTAATAAATGAGACCTCATGAAACTGAAAACTTCTGTAAGGCAAATGACACCATCACAGGACAAATCAGTACCCTAAGACTGGTAGAAGTTTTTCATCAACCACACATCTGTCAAAGAGCTGATTTACAAAATAAAGAATTCAAGAAACTAGATATCAAAATACCAAATAATCCAATTAAAAATGGATATAGATCCAAATAGAAAATTCTCAAAAGAGAAATCTCAAATGGACAAAAACACTTAAAAAAATACTCAACATCCTTAGTCATCAGGAAAATGCTAATCAAAATGACTCTGAGATTCCATCTTACACTTGTCAGAATGGCTAAGATCAAAACCACAAGTGATAGCTAATGCCAGAGAGGCTGTGGAGCAAAGAGAACACTCCTCCATTGCCGGTAAGAGTGAAAACTTGTACAGCCATTTTGGAAGTCAGTGTGACAGTTTCTCAGAAAAGTAGGAATCAATTTACCACAAGACCAGCAATACTATTCTTGGACATATACCGAAAGGATGCCCAATCCTACCGCAAGGTACTTGTTCAACTATGTTCATAGCAGCTTTATTCATAATAGCCAGAACCTGGAAAAACCTAGATGTCCCTCAACCAAGGAATGGATAAAGAAAATGCCAGGCTAGAGAGATGGCTCAGAGGATAAGAGCACTGGCTGCTCTTCCAGAAGTCCTGAGTTCAATTCCCAGCAACCACATGGTGACTCACAACCATCTATAATGAGATCTGGTGCCCTATTCTGGCATGCACGCAATTAATGCAGGCAGGACACTGCATAATAAAAAAAATAAATCTTAAAAAATGTGGTACATTTATACAATGGAATATTACACAGCTGTTAAAATCAATGACATCATGAAATTTGCAGGCAAATAGATGCAACTAGAGAAACCATCCTGAGTGAGGTAGCCCACACTCAGAAAGACAAACATGGTATGAATTCACTCCTAAGTGAATATGGGTTGTAAAATAAAGCATAACTATGTTACAATCCACAGACCCAGAGAGACCAATTATTAAGGAGGGTTGGGAGTGGGGGAAGAAGCCCGGCTATCACTGGGAAGGGGAAAGAGAAGAGATTTCATGAGTGGACCGAGGGTGGGTGGGGATGAAAACAAGATGAATGAGTGATCAGGGATCAGGCTGAAGAGTGGATGGATGGGGAGAGTACTGAAGTAGACTACCGGAAAGGGGGGCATTTCAGAGTCAGGTAAAAGCCTGCTGCCGGGGCATCTCCAGGATTCTACAAGATGACCCCAGCTAAGACTCCTTGAAATGCATAGCCTGAACTGGCCATCTCCTGTGACCAGGCAAGACACTGAGTGGAGGGATTGGGAGACCAACCCAGTCACAAAACCTTTGACCTACCATCTGTCTTGCCGATGGGATGTGCTGGGGAAACGGTGGCCTAAAGTTTGAGGGAGTGGTCAACCAACAACTAATATATCCTAAAACCCATGCCAGGAGTAAACCTACCCCTGACTCTGTCCAGAGCTCCATGGCCCCGAGGCTGGATGGACCAGAGACCTAGAATACAACCAAACATGACTGGAGGAAAAAAGTCAATGTAATGATGTCAAATAATATTCTGATTTACTCATAGATAGGTGCCTAGCACAATTATCATCAGAGAGGCTTCATCCAGCAACTGATGGAAACAGATGCAGACTTACAGCCAAACATTAGTTAGAGCTCAGGGAAGCCTACAGAAGAGGGCTAGAAAGGATTGTAGGAGCCAGAGAGATCAAGGACGTTCAAAAGAAAACCCACAGAATCAACTAACCCGGGACCATAGGAGTTCATTGTAGTGTTATTTCACTTGTGTTGTAATAAATGAAGCTTGCCTGAAGATCGGAAAAGTAAAACAGCCACACTGATCAGCCTCACAGACTGGGAAGCAATAACACACACCTTTAATCTCAGTAGCCACTCTCGTTTGCCATCAAAACCAGATGGTAATGGTGCACACCCTTAATTCCAGGACTGGAGAGGAGTATAAAGTGGGAGGAGACAGCTCTCAGATACAGTCTCATTCTGAGATTCCTGGAGGTAGGATCACCGTTTTGGACTGAGGTCGAGGTAAGAGTCAGTGGCTGGCTGCTTTGCTTTTCTGATCTTCAGGTTGAACCCCAGTTTCTGTCTCTGAGTTTTTATTAATCGTGCTTCAGTTCAAAGAGACTGGAGCCTGCATGGGACTGATGTAGGCCCTCTGAATATATGTGACAATTATGTAGCTTCATCTTCTTGTGGGACTCCTAACAGTGGGAGCAGAGACTGTCTCTGCCTCTGTTTCTGGTTTGGAACCCTTTCCTCCTACCTAGTACAGCCTTAATGAAAGAGGAGGTGTCTAGTCTCACTGCAATTTGATTACCATGGCTGGTTGGTATACATTGGAGGTCTGCCCTTTTCTGAAGAGTAACAGAGGAGGAGGAGTGGATACTGTTGGGTAGGTTGGTGGGAAGGACCAGGAGGAAAGGACGAAGGGGAAATTGTAGCCAGGAAGTAAAATAATTAATTAAATAAATAAATGTAAAAAATATAATAAAAATGATATAAGGTGATGGACAGTTATTTTAATTTTTGAAATATTTATTAAGGCAATGTTTTATTTATCTAACATAGTAATGATCATTTAACCCTTGAGTGACCTATATCCAAAGATTCTAATATTGCCTTAGCATAATACCAATTCTTATCCACTCATTCCTTTCCAGCTATATGATCAGGTAGAGAGTCACCAACTGCATTTTGGTTATTTACATTGTAGAGAGAGTGTTCTTGACATCAACTCATTAGAGCATCTTTTCACTAGTCACAGAAGGACATCTGCCTTCCACAGTTCCCAGAAATGTACTCTATTATCTCAGCAGACAGCACAACCAACAGACATAGAGAAAATTTAAACAACCACACAAGAACTACTAACTTTACTAGAAAGTATCCTTAGCTTACACCAAGGTTTTAACAGTGTTTGATTATATTGTATATGAATCTAATCAACTAAAGTTATGTTTGAAAATGCATTAAAGGCTGCAGCATGACAGCACCCCAGAGGCTCAAGCAAGGATGGTGGGTTCCAAGCCAGCCTGGGTTGAACAGCAAGATCCCAAGATCAAAGGAAGGCAAGGTGAATTTCAGTAATGCACTGCATTAAAGACAAGAGATGGGTTGTAGAAAATGGAAAATGACAATTATGCATTACAACTTTTTGTGGACTTCCCATATGAAAATGGAAGAGCCTTGGCATGGGTTCTAACTCATAAACTACTGAGGTCATTATCATTTTAATTTTCTAGCATATCCCATCTCTTACTTTTGTGTAATAACCCATAAAAGCACAGGAATCAAAAACTCATAACAGTGTGTGGATGGAGGCAATTTTAAACTCTTCTAAGCTATCAATATTCATTTCTTTTTTTCATTAGAAACATATTTCATTGCTCAGAAATTTGGGTTCCCAACTATTCAGAACAAACTGACATATATTCTCATCCATATGTAATGTAGGTGTTGCTTACCTCCGTCAAGTGGGGTGTTGGGTTAAATCCACAGAGATTGCACACTTGACTCTTGCACTCTGTACAAGTGTTGAAGTTGGGAGGATCCTGAGAGCCTATGTTGAGTTCAGTTTTGCAGAGCGGACAGGTTGGCTCCGATATGGTGGCCTTGTCAGGCTCAGCAGGTGGAGGTTTGCTGACCTTACCGGGTGGGGGCTTCTTGTCTTTTTCTAGCCTCTTCGCTGCTGGAGCTTGCTCGGGTTTGGACTCTAAGCTCTCAGCGGCTGGAGCCTTTGTTTCTTTCCTCACAGGTGGCACCTTGGCAGGTGCTGATGGGAGCTGACCTATGGATTTAGGTGCTGCAGGAGTCTGTGATAGAGTGGGGGCTTGCTTCGTTGGGGCCGCTGGCCCTGTCTGTGGATGAGGTCCGGGCTGGCCTGCTGTGGAAATTAAGTTTGATGCTTGGCTAAAGATGGATGCTCCAAACCCGAACAGTTTCCCTGTCACAGTTTCTTGAGGAGTTGTGGGTTGTGATTTGGGGGCATCGGTGATACTACCCAGATTCAAACTGAAACGCCTTGGTTGCTCCTGAGGCTTTAGGGGCTGGTGAGATGGGGGTGTAGCTTGGCTAGGGGTAGGTCGTGGGCCAGAGGGTGTTGGTGACCCTTTTGGCACTGGCTTGGCATCTGGTTTAGGACTCATCTTGGTTTGTGCTTTCTTAGGCTCTTCCTTTCTGGGAGTTGGATCAACGTGTTTTGGATCCTTGCTCTCAGAACTGGGCCCCGGATGTGAAATAATTTTTGAGTCTGACGCAGGCCTAGGCATGGCTTTAGAATCAGATGGGGTGTTTTTTTCTCCTGTTGGTGGGAAACTGTGGGAAGGTTTTGCAGATTCTGTTTTCAAAGGAGGGGCTGTTTGCACTTGAGCCTGTGGCTGCACCTGAGAGCTCAGAACATCAGGCCTTGTTGTTGCCGCTGCTGAAGATTGAACGTCAGCGCACAGCTCTGCGGTCTTGGGCTGCTTTGGTTTAACATCTGCAACAGGTGCCTTGGCTTGATCAGGTAGAGGTGCAGAAGGCTCCTTGGGAGGGGCTGGCTCAGGTAAGGCCTCTGCCACTGGAGGCTTTGGGGTTGTAGCTGGGGTAGGTCCATGAAGAGTTGGCTGCTTCACCAGCGGCGGTGGCTTTTTCGACTCAGGCGCTTTGGGGCTGTCCTGTTTGGGTGGAGGTTCCTTCTTGGGGGAAGCCGGCTGTGATGGTACACGTGGCTTGCTGGCCGCAGCTGCAGGAGGTACAGAGGCAGCCTTCAGGCTGGGCTGGGGCGAGGATGGGATTGGAGCCAGTTCACCTCCTAGAGCTCTTTGCATCTGACAGTTTAAACAGAGCCACTCTTTGATCTGGAAATAACATACAAGCATCGTCACTAAGATAACACTGCAAAAACACAAACGTCTTAATAGCATGCATGCTGCCATTTTTAACTCATTATTCCAAAGGTCAAATATAGTCATTTTAATCAAACATGCAAAATTTCACTTTATGGAAGATAACGAACCGCAGAGACTAAAGCACTCTGTTTTAGGGGAAGTGAATAGAAAACAGCATGATTTTACTAGACTCTGCTTCCAGGGCTCATCGTGGTATTCTTCACCCACGATTTGCTCAGACAGGTTAGTTCCAGAAATAGAAAATAATAGGTAATAAAAACCACGAATTTTAACTTCTTAGAGTCCATTAATATATGATGACATGTATTTTTCTGCTCCTGGCTCATCACCAGGTTTTAGTTACACAAGCCCGAGGAGGCTCGTCCAATTATGAAACATTGCTGATTTCTTAAGTTAGAGCATCATCACTTCTACTTCAAGTCAACATAGTCACACAGGGGAAATAAAATTAACCAAGCTAGGCTGGAAAGAGACTTTTAGAGGCAGCTCTTTGACTATCACAAATAGCATGATTTAGGAAATAAAATGTTGATTCCCTGTAAACTTTATCAAGATATTTAAGGTAAGTGTTTCAGATAGTAGATAGTGCTTATGAGTGTGTTTAAACTAGGAAGGGGAGAGAGAGCAAGAGGAATGTGCATAGGTGAGAGATACATGTGTGCATACACATGCACAACTGCGCCCGTATTTCATATGTTGTTGACTGGGAACACGTGTGGAGTTTAATATAAAAATTATAAGATAATTAAAAGAATGACTGTTTAACATTTTGTATGATTCCAAAAATACTTACCACAGATTATTTTAAGTATTATCAGAAAAAATATAATTTTGATTTCTGTCATTATCTAATCCATCCCTCCAGAGTAACCAGTACTAAGAGTTTGGAAACAAAACTCTCTGTACATAGTACAGAATGATGAGGGAAAGAAGAATATAAACCATAGGTATTGGGAAAATGCCAGACAGTACAAAATAGTCAAATGTTGGCTGGACAAGCAACATATTCTTTATTTTCAAGTAATTGTCTTTTGGAATAAAAATTAATTAATCTTTCCTAAGACTTATAAAGGTACTTTTTCTTCTTTGCTTTTATTTATTTTTGGGACAAGGTATTGCTGCATAATCTACCTGCCTCAGTCTTCTGAGTACTGGGATTATAGGTGTGTTCAAATAAAATTGTTTCAACCCATGAACAGCAAACATAAGACCGGACAACTCTAAAATGTCATATTTCCTTTTAAATATTAGATGAAAAAATTAAAAACATTCACAGTAAGTAGCTATGTATTCCTTAAGTTTGTCTTCAATATAAATGTCAGGCATTTCTGTATGCATATGTTTACCATTAACTTTCATTTTTTAAAAAATATTGTCTCGGGTAGGCCAAACCTGCTGCAGACTTGCTCCACTGCCGAGGAGCCCCTTGAATCTCTGATTTGCTGTGGATTAGATGCAGGAGTGTGAACCCAGGGCCCGCACATGCTAGGCCAGCTCTGTGCAAATAGCTACATGTTTGCTGGCCTCCGTGTTTGTAGTGCCAGGATTAGATGCAGGAGTGTGAACCCAGGGCCCGCACATGCTAGGCCAGCTCTGTNCTGGCCTCCGTGTTTGTAGTGCCAGGATTAGATGCAGGAGTGTGAACCCAGGGCCCGCACATGCTAGGCCAGCTCTGTGCAAATAGCTACATGTTTGCTGGCCTCCGTGTTTGTAGTGCCAGGATTAGATGCAGGAGTGTGAACCCAGGGCTCATACATGCTAGGCCAGCTCCGTGCAAACAGCTACATCTGCAGCTGTTCTGCATCTTTAGCTTTCATGTGTTGGAAGCATTTCAAAGAGTAAATAACTTTTGTTCAGTGCTTGAAATCATAGAGTAACCAAATAATTGCTGCTTCTGTAAATACTTTGGTGAAATTACTCTGAGGTATAGAGGAACTTTCATGCCATTCCCACACCTTTTTGATGAAGAAAGAGCTCTGTATATAAGTAGATTCCCACTATCCAGATTGCCAGTTGTAAATGTCCTACTATTTACTTTTTCTCATGTATTTTTCCAAATCCTGAAATAATTAGCCAAACAAAAGAACATATAATTAGATCCCTAAATCTTTGTAACTATAGTGTATTCAATTTCCTACTGTCATACAAAATATCTAAGCACATGGTGTGTATCTGAGTTAATATATGTAAATTACAAATTTCTAGGGTGAATTTTTATGATGAGCACTCCGTTTGATTATTTTTATGATGAGCACTCCGTTTGATTATTTTTATGATGAGCACTCCGTTTGATTATTTTTAACAGTTGTTACAGCCAACATAGATATAAAATTTTATCACTATTCAGTCCTTCACTCAACTGTTTATTGAGGGCTCTGAATACTGCACAGGCCTCTCTGAAGGAAAGATCCAGGCTTCCCCGCCTCCTGGCAGCTACAATACAGTGAAAAGTTAGAAGATACATGTTAAAGCATAATGCAACATTAAAATTTTAGCTATACAAAAGAAGTATCTGAAAATATTATGTTGATTCCTTCTTTCCTACTTGTTTCAGCCTCAGGTTTCTATCAGTAAAATATTTTTGAGGAGACGAACTTCTGAGTAAAATTGTAAGTTCTTTATGCCCATCATTGGTCCTTAAGTACATCTTTGGCCAACTTCAAAATTAATATAATACAACAACACACACATATATATATATATATATATGTGTGTGTGTGTGTGTGTCTGATGTACATAAATTCAGGAAATGCCTTTTACATGGCCAAAATTAAGTGACTGGCTGTAGTTTATAAATGTAAATACTTTTGTGTCTACTTAGACACAGAAAGTAGTTAGGGAAAGGAGAAAGGATACATGTGTGGCCATCCATTCAGAAAACGCTCTTCTCTTAGCACACCTTTTCCTCAAGCACACTTGGCTGTCCTCTTTTATCAATTTAATACTTTTTACTTCTAAACAATGCATGAGACATTTCATCCTTCTATATTCTGCTTCACTGCTTGAATAAGAGTTTAAATCATTTGCCTAAACTATGATAATCAAACAGCCTGTTATCCTCTTAGGATGTTTTCAAAAAGAGTCTCCTTTTAATTTAATTCTACTAGCCATATCTGATGAGTATCTAAATGAGTCTTATGTCAGTACTTAACAGTGTTCACACATGCATATAACACATATTCACATACACATGCATGCACACACACATACATGCACACACACATGCACACACAGGTAAACACTATCTTGTCCCTTAATACACTGAACAAATGGTAAAGCTCCCAGTTATCCTCGGTATTAACATAATTATCCAAGAAAATTGAGAGGTGACTCTGACATTAATGCCAGTTAGGTTTCCCACAATGAACATAGAGATTAATGAGCACAAGACAGAAATAATGTCACTGCCCTCTCTCACTCAAATTTCATTGTCATATTTTTACTATAGTCACTATACAATTATTGCCTACATATGTCTGCATTGAGTGTAAAAGGTGATCCCCTGGTGTGGGAGGTCCTTCTGTCTATGTGTTGCTTTTCTTGGTTAATGAATAAAGAAACTGCCTTGGCCTGTTGATAGGACAGAACTTAGGTAGGCAGGGAAGATGGAACTGAATGGTGGGAGAAAGAAGACAGAGTTAGAGGGATGCCATGGAGCAGCCAGAGATAGATATGCTGAAACTTTTCTGGTAGGCCACAACCTCTTGGTGATGCACAGATTAATAGAAATGGATTAAATTAATACGCAAGAGTTAGCCAATAAGAAGCTAGAGCTAATGGGCCAAGAAGTGATTTAATTNCTTGGCCTGTTGATAGGACAGAACTTAGGTAGGCAGGGAAGATGGAACTGAATGGTGGGAGAAAGAAGACAGAGTTAGAGGGATGCCATGGAGCAGCCAGAGATAGATATGCTGAAACTTTTCTGGTAGGCCACAACCTCTTGGTGATGCACAGATTAATAGAAATGGATTAAATTAATACGCAAGAGTTAGCCAATAAGAAGCTAGAGCTAATGGGCCAAGAAGTGATTTAATTAATATTGTTTCTGTGTTATTATTTCAGGTCTAAGCTAGCCAGGCAGCCGGGAAGAACAAGTGGCCCTTCCTCCAACAATTCCCCATTTATTCTTTCACTTCTCCAAAGCAACTCTCTTTCATTGACCCTCACATCTCAAATCATGTATACTTTCATAAAGTAATATTTAAAATGAACAAGAGAAGTGTTTAACTTTAGCTTTTACTATCAAAATATGCCACTGATGTTCTTATGTTAGTGCTTACATAGTTATACTATGGCAAGATCTATTTCCAAACTCCCAAAAGAATTTAAGCATCCAATAGAAAAGGACTTTCTTATGTTTTTCCTGACCCCCAAAGTGTATTTGACCTTCTCAGCATCAGGCACATACAAACATTTAGTTGATACAAGCTTTCAAAATTGCAAGTGTTAAATTTGCTTACTGTAGCATTTATGTTTGTGCTGTGGACCACAACTGCTAACACAGTCAGCATAGATGCTTTAATACTTATTTTCTGATTCCATGCATTTCTCACTAGTGCTCTTAATTCTGGACATAGCCAGTCACCCCAACATGTTTTCAAACTGGAAAATATATACTATAATTGCATAGGCACAAATATTTCTTGTATCTGGAAATATTAACTTCCTTATTTCCCTTTCAAAGTTAAACCCTTGTCTAATGCTGGCTGAGCAGAGGTACCTAATGTACCACCACTATCAGCTAAATGCTTGCTGACAGTTACACTGGTAGCTGTGTTTCTTGTTAACATTACAGGCTGTTTATAATGCTATTGTTCACTCTCAGAACTTGATAATAAGAAATATTGCTCAAGATGACATACAATATGGAGCTATCATGTTGGTACTGATATGGAAACTTCATCCCTATGTGCTATGCACATTACTAGATGAGAAAAGTAATCCTCAATCTTTACCCAACTGTGACCCCTGTGAGCTACAATAATAACAGGCCTGGAAAGACATGCCAAGGTGCAATAGTATCATAAACATCATGGGAGTAAACAAGCACTTCCTGAGTGGATTTATGTTTCATTCCACGAGATGAAACTTGTCATCATTATCAGGACCAAGGGCCTGTAGGTAGACAAGTCAAAGACTTTGGGAAATACCTACTTCTACCATACTTGGAAACAGATACACTGCTTCTACTAACTTATAGTTATACCCATAGATCAATACATCTCTCCACCTTCATCTGAGAAGCTTCTATTTATAGCAGATGGGATTAACCTGAAGATACACCACTGGCCAAAGCACAGAAAATAAGAGACTGTGGAATACCTAGTCCTAAAGGAAACATCTACATCACAAACTCTTCTCTAAGGCTCAGAGATCATTGAAGAATTGGGACAAAAGGATGTCAAGAGCTAGAAGTCCATGGATGATTACAAAGCAAAGCTGTCTTCTTGGCACCATAGAGAACTTCTTCATGTAAACTCATTGTGGTTGTGATAGTATACATAAGACCTGTGAACGTTTAGGACAGATTAAATCTCAATACAGAGAAGTAGAGTTACAAAATCTCAACCCTAGCTCCTGGACACTGACATTCAATAGCTGCCTGTAAAGCAAGAGGCAGTTTTCTTTAAGAGTGTAGTCCCTTGTAAGTCAACCAAATTCCAGTGCATGGCCACAGTCAAGAATATCTAGCCATTAAAATCAAACATCATAGGTAAAAACTGTACACTGGCTGGTTGTGTGTCAAGTTGACACAAGCTAGAGTCACCAGAGAAAGGAGCCTCAGGTGCGGAAATGCCTTGGTGACATCCAGCTGTAAGGCATTTCCTCATTTAGTGATCAATACGGGAGGCCCAACTCACGGTGGGTGGGGCCATCCCTGGGCCATTGGTCCTGGGTTCTATAAGAAGGTGGGCTGAGCAAGCCATGGGAAGCAAACCAGTAAGTAGCTCCCCTCACGTGGTCTCTGCATCAGCTCCTGCCTCCAGGATCCTACCCTGTTTGAGCTCCTTTCCTGACTTCCTTTAGTCATGAACAGCAATGCTAAAGTATTAGGCTGATAAACCCCTTCCTCCCCAATCTGTTTTTGGGTCATGGTGCTCCGTCACAGCAGTAGAAACCCTAACTAAGACAAATAAATTAAAAATTAAAATTATGCATAGCATAAAATTCCCAAGAACTAATTTTTTGAAGGAACATATTCATCCTCATAACTTCTTCCTGCTTTCACAGAGATGTCATAAACAACTTTCCAGTTCCCCTGTCACAAGCAGTACCCCTCTCTAACAGTGTGTTTTAATCATCTACATCCTTCTGATAAAATGGAGAGGAAAGCAGAATAAAGAATAGTGGTAAGAGAAGAGCTTTTAACTCTCATGCCCTTGAAGTACTCTTCCTTTCAGTATGCTAGTATTAAAGGAAAGAACATAACACGATTAAACAGAGCCCAAGGTGAACTGACCTGAAACTCTAGATTATACAAAACAAATAATAAAATAGTCATCTTTTACATTCCTGACAGGCCAATTTATAGAAAATCCATAAATGAAATTCAAGATATAGAAACATATTTATTTAATGAGCTAATATAACTCTATTAGCCCTCTGGAATGGGAGGCTAAAAGAAAAGCCTAGTAGTGTTTATTCATTTAGTCTTCTGACTTAATATGCTACATAAATGTAGGTATGGGAGAGGTCACCTCTGCTCACTCTTGGGCCACTCTGTATGTGAATACAGACACACACACAAGCACCTAACAAATCTCCCTGGTGAACACAGGCTCCACATTCTCTTTCTGCTGAGCCTTTAAACATCGGATCTCAAAAACACAGAAATACAATTTCACTAGCTAAGGCTTTGGGGGATAATCAATGTCTTATTTAGATTATTCAAGGGGTTTAATTGTGGCTATCACATATAGGATTGTAATTAATAATGTATGGCGCTTTAAAAATTATACACAAACTACTGATTGTCAAAAATTACATTATGACTCTTAATTTCAGGCCTACAATAGCAATGATACTCAACTTGATAACCTAGTTAATAATGTCAAGAGTACATTTTTAGAGATCCAGAAGAAAATCACATTCCTGTTTAGAAGCAATATTTTGTAATTTTTTTTCAGAATACAAACTTGTTTATTCTCTGAGAATTTCATGCATGTGTTTAGCTTCAAAATAGAATGAAAACTTCTTAAAACAACAATGGTTAAAAAACATACTTTCATTAAAACAAAACTAAAGTCCATCTAAAATTTATAATGGACTCTTTGCTCAACTTAGATATCTGATGTACTTGAAATAACAGACAATCAAAAGAACAATGTCAGGAACTGATATCTGCTGGTGTTTGTGTCAGCTGCTGGCCTGGTGTTCTTCAATCATGTTTTCATCATGACTTTGCACAATAATATCTGTTGGGGTTTAATTCTTGACTCATCACAACTAATCTTTCTGCAAATCATAACCCCTAAATGGACTATTTCTTCATCAAGTTGGTGCTCTCATCCTCTCTGAGCTGAGCTTGCGATTCTGTCCTCTGGGAGCTCCTGTGCCTTTCCCTTCCTCTCTGAGCTGAGCTTGCGATTCTGTCCTCTGGGAGCTTCTGTGCCTTTCCCTAAGTGTAACCCATTTTGTCTTCTACAACCAGCACTGAATATCTTTGTTTATCACACAAACTAAACAACAACTAAAGTCTGCCGTATCTTAATTACCACTTTGAAAATTTGCATTGTAATTAAAATATGCAATAACTTTATGTATTTGCCAGTTATTCTTCTATCTCAAATCTTTACACTTTAAAAGGACTAGCCACTTACCATGTTGCTCATATCTCTGTGTTGGGAAATACATAAATCTGGGATTTTTTTCTACTATAAACCATTATAAAGCCTTCTCCTATATAATTAATTAATTTTAAAATACTTACTGAAAACCTTATGCAATTTTGAACACCACTGAAAATATAATAAAACCAGACAACAGGTCTAAAATGAAACTTTATAAATAAGAATCCAAGCTCCTCCAGCTTCAAGGCAGGTCATGCTTCCTGCTACTCAAACATTGCCCAGAGCACATGACACATGCCTCCCACAAAGGCAGCCACACTCTACAGCAGTTTGACTAGAGGTGGCTCACAGTAGTTATAATACTTAGCTATGCATATCAATGCATAATTTATTTTGATTAAAAAGTAAACACGACATTCTTCAGAACTGTAATAATATTCTCCACAACTTGGTGAAAATCTTTATTTTAGCACATAAAGCTGCATGTTGCTTCTCTTAAACTAATTGAAGGCTCCTGCTGAATACTTCAGCCACTATGTCCAGTCTGTGATAAGTAAGTCAAATGTGCACTTCTGTATTAATAAACCAAAGCAACATTCACCAACTGCTAACAATACCATTCTTAATTCTTGCAGTTTCAGATGATACGAGTATATTTTAATGTTTGCCACAGTTGCCTGAAACTAGAAAATCGGACACTCACTAAAGCAATTTTTACCTAGGCATAGGGCTGTCAGACCATGGTCCAAGAATAGAATCATGGGAGGGAATTCTGAGTGCTTGAGAGAAAACTCCAACAAAACTAGAGAAGAATCTTGTGACCTCAGTTTCATCAACATATGGAATTGTTTTTGGACTGTGCTTTCGAGCCCCTCCCAGAAGTTCAGGATAGGAGGGAGTTCACATTATCCATTATTGCTTGCTGGTGTTATCAATTAAGTGTTTAAACTATCCTTTACATGCCTCTGTGGAAAAACACCTTCTTACTACACACAGTTTACATGAGGACTTTACTCAGGGGACCTTTCTTAACACTCAGTGTATAAATTGTTCGATGCTCTAAATAATGCTGGTTATTGCATAAGACTTAAGCCTCCTAGTGTTTAGGTTCCTATTCTTCGAGGTTCTACCACCTCAGGAGTGGAAACAATTTGGCTATGGAAGGAAGTCCATGTTTACAATCATAGTTGCACAACAAGAGGAGGATGTCTAATCAGCAACTGAACTTACATTATAGCTGAAACTTCTAAAGTTTCTCAAGCTCCCACACTTCAGAAGATCAAGAAACATAAGCCGTGGCTCTCAATTTTTCAGTTTAATGCTTCCAATGGCTCCAATTAAACTGTGATTGTTTAAGTATTCCACTAGCTTCTTGAATTATTTTATAATTATTTAATTGTTTTAAAAAAATTAAGCCATGCTAGTGAAGTAGGCAAAAATCTCATGGGCTGAAAACATAAAAACAAGTATGAACTCAACATGTGCTAAGAGCTGCAGATCATTAAACTAAACAAAAGCTGGGGGAAACTTTGTATGCATTAGCTAAGGAAGGAAAAGCAGTTTATAAAATGGTAAAAATGCTAAATATATATTAAATCTCATAGAAAAATCCATAGTCCCCAAGGGGCACTTTTGACTCATAGGTTTTTTTGATATATTTTATTTTATTTATTATTTATTATTTTATTATTGTTATTAAAAAAATTTCCACCTCCTCCCCTCCTCCCAATTCCCTCCCCA
>LOJH01018137.1:7300-21920 GCA_001685095.1 Ellobius talpinus
CATCCCAGGCAGAGGGGCTATGGCCAGGCTCTAGGCAGTCTGGTTTACTCTTCTCTTCCTGCCAGTCAGGAGTCCATTCACAGACAGCATGGGACTGGGAACCACAGGAGTGGGTGCAGCCCATAGAGAAGGCTACAATTGAGCCTCCACGTAGCTTTCACGGGCCCCACAATGAGGCATGAAGGAACCTACCCCCTAGTCAAGAAAAGCTCTTTTAGTTACAGCCCCTTCTCTATAATTACCTTGAGGTACTAGACAGGAGAAAACCAGGGGCCTGCTAATATCTAGGAATTGTCTATTTCTACATAAACAAACGTTTACAGGCAAGGTCCTCTTGTGGCTCAGGCATCCGTACACAGCTACAGATGTGTGTGTATGCCTGTGTCTGTGTGTGTGCATGTGCACGTGTGTGTGTACACATTTGTGTGAAACACATTATCAAGTATCCATTCTCTTTTAGCTTTTTCCTTGGCTTTTGCGGTGTCGCCCAATGGGCTGATTGTACCAAAAGAATTTAATGTTATCTCTAGTATCTTCCCATGATGCCTCAAGGAGAGCAAATGACAGGCCAAGATAGATGGCCATCATACAAAAAAAGACAGCAGTCACTTTGAGGGTCTGCAAGCTTCACTGGAAGCCAGACAGTCTTCTTCACTAAGCTCTCAAAGGCCAGGGAGAGGTGACAGAACTCGCCAGGAGCAACCAGTCAGCACGCTCGGCTACTTCTCGCAATTCTGATAAAGAACTAAAATGGAAGACTTATTGTGGCAGAAGAAACAAGAAGGGAAACACTGGAAGTATCGCTAGCTACTTACCCAACTAAAGACAAGCCTGGCTACCAAATGAGGGGCTGTGGTCATCCAATACACCTCTACCAGATCATTCCTCAGTGAGCAATGCTTCAAAGTAGGGGGTGGAGCCTCCGCGGCAGAGAGAGAAGCCACTCAAAGACTTTGTCCTGTCGAAGGACCACATGACAGCAGCTTAGTTTAATGGTCTTAGTTGGCTTCCAGCATCAGGCAATGCAAAATAGAGTGAATATTCTAAGAGACCCAGCAGAAGAGGAGAGCTCAGGAGAGCAGGATCAGGAACTGGGGGGGAACCAGGAGGATCAGAAGTAACAGACAATAAGTAATTACTGATGTACAAGGGGCTGCACACGTGTGGGGAGACAGCAAACACCTCACGCATCCTTTCTCTCCAGCACAGCTCACCTTTAGGGGGAAGGGGGACAGCACAGGGTCTCTGGCTGGCCCGCAGCTCCACAAAGAGGCTACCCAGTGAGCCTTAGGGATCCACCTGTCTCTGGCTCCTCAGGACTGGGACTACAAGGGTGGCCACCACCACCTCTTTTACATGGGTTCCAGAGAACTAACTCAGGTCCTCATGGTTACAGAGCAAGCACTGTCCCCACTGAGCTGCCTCCCTGGCCCCTGGTTACTTCTTTTGTGGACAGTTAAAAGCAAAAAGAACTTCACCATGATGATGACAGGCACTAGTGTGTTTGGGCATTTGGTAATCCTCCCTCTCTCTATCCTTGCTTTGGCCAAAGGTCAGACAAAGAACCTCCATTCAGAATTTCATTGGTGAACATTGGTGTCAATGACTCCATTTCGGTGTCCACCCTGGTCCACTGGGGACCCAGCACAGGTTCTCTGTCTTTTCAAAACGATGGCCCCTGTAAGTGTTATGTAACAGTCTCCAAGACTTTCTGAAGAAAAAAAAAGCTGTAGAGATCCAGTATCATCTTGAGGTTGAAAGTTCTTAATCCTCATGACTTATAAGACGACCATGCCGCCTTAATTAGAAGAACAAGGAAGGCAGCGGGAACACAGAACGAGGCAGACGTGAGAGGCACAGGCTGTCCTCAGGCTCAGTCATGGCCTAAGTCTAAGCTTCTAGACTTCCCAAATGAGTCTTGCACAGCCTTGGGCAGATATGAGGCCACCAGGTAAGCTTCATTTTGAGTAATAGTTCTGAGACAAGGGGCTGGATAAACACGGACCTGACAAAACCACCGACTTTCAGTCACCACACCAGCCACCTCCTGAAAGCCAGCCAGGAAGGGAGACTTCCTCTTCTCTGTGCTGCAGAAGAGCCCCTGAAGGCCAGAGCAAAAGCTTCAGGCCACCCACCCTGACCCCTTCAATAGTGTGTCAGAGATGTCCTTCTCATTCCATAGGGCCCACTCCTCACAGAACATGGTCCCAGCTCAACTCAGAAGGAGGTCAAGACCGAAGAAAGGACTCTACCCAAGACCGGCTTTCCACCCAGCAGGGAAAATGAGTTCTTAATCACTCACTGAAAACAAGGCAAGGAAAAGCCACTCCTTGTACTCTTCAAGTACAACTCAGGGAGGAAAACAACTTGTCAATAAAGTGCCTGCCACCCAAACACAAGGAACCCAGAGAAGAAGCCAATCCCAGCACTAGAGGACAGAGACAGGAGGATACCGAGGACTTGGGGGTCGGCCAGTCTAGACAAACGTGCAAAGTTTGAGTTCAGTGAGAGACGCTGTCTCAAGGCAAAATGGAGAACAACCAAAGGGGACAACCAGTGCTGATCTCTGGCCTCCACACACACACACAGGTGCGCACACACGGGTGCACACATACACATGGGTACACACAGTGCACACACACATTCAAAAAAACCAAACAACTGAAAGTCAGGCATGGGGCATGGAGGCACACTGCTACAGAGACAGCGCTATAAACTTGGGGCCAGCCAGGGTCACACAGCAAGTTCAAGACCAGCTAAGGAGCCACACAGGCCTCACTGGATCCTTCCCATCATGCTGTGCTTCCTCATTAGCTGCTTCATGGCCTACAGAGACCAAGACCCCGTCCCTCTCAGCTGAAGAAGCCCTACCCCCAGACCCTGCCATTCATCTGCATCATGGGGTGAGACTGCCTTGTCTGCTGCTGTCTGTCAGGGAACTAGAGAGCAAACTGAAGGCCTCTGCTCACCACAAGCAGCACTAGAGGCAGATGGATGGCGAGGACCAGCACACAGGCGGGCCCAGCAGCCAGCTCTGTGGCCTCTGATTACAGGGAAGCTTGCACTGTTCTTGGCCAGTTACCTCCCAGCTGCCTGTAAAAATCAGTATGTTTGTGCTGACCTCACAGGGCTACTGTGAAGATCATGAGACCACAGCACCTGGATTACCCCACCCCNCCCCCCCGCACACGCATAGGCGCTGTCTACCCCAAATGCCCACTATTAGGATTCCTGCATCATGGAGAAGTCCCAGAGGAGGAAGTGAGAGGGTGAACAAACCGCTTCCTCTGCTCCCGAGAGGTGATTAGGATGGCCCCACTCATCCTCGCTGCTTCTTTCATGGTCTCATTTTCCCATTGATCTTTTTAGAGGAAAACAGTACCGAGTGGTGACATAAGCTGGTGACTACCTCCACTGCTTTAAGTAATAATTTCCCCAAACACTGTTGAATCAATATTGATATGGAACTCGCCCACCTTTTAGCTAGCCAGTAATTGTGCTTACTTGATTGAACAGTAAATAATATTAAGAAACAAAAAGTGCTTTGTGGGCTTTTAACAATGGGAGGTGAGTTTTTAATTATTTGAGGAGGTTTTTGCTGTTTTTATTCCTTGTATTTGGAGAAGGGCCAATGGCCCCAGGGTTTTTCTGTTTTCTCTCTGGTGTATGGGGAAGAAGAGAGGGAAAGGCAGACACATTATTTTAGAAGGTTAGACTAGGCTCAGTCTCGCCTCTGTCCTGATTAGGAATGGGCTCTGCTACACATGGCCTCTCAGCACAGCTGGACCAGGGACTGGTCTTGGTGGACTGGGAGTGCTTTGCAGATGCACAGACTCCCTTTGATGAGAAAGGGATACTGAGTTACTCCCATGCCCTAATCATCTGTGTGGGGACTGATGAACCCAGAGAACTCTCCTCCGCCCTGTGGACTCTGGGGGCTGAGGTTTAACTAACAAGCACCCTGGCTCCTAGAAGAACCCATCACCTTTGCATCAAGTCTGACAACAGCTGTGGCAAGAACCAGCCACCTGCATAGTTCCTCTTTCAAGATCTCTTGAAGCCCAAGGGAAGCCAGGAAAAAGGCCCAGCCATTCTCTAGTGTCTGAGGGTATCACCCAGAAGCCTGGGTGTTACATAGCACCGACCTTGGTGCAAGCTTCTGATGTAACCAACAACAGATGGAGGCCATCTGAAGGCATGGTGCTCTTTTGGGGAGTCCCCGCACCATGGAGATCTGGACTCTCCTAGGGAGGCCTCCTGGCCACAGAAGCAATCAGTATACCCTTGCTGAAGGGTCCCAGTTCACACCCCTGAAGATGGACCCAAGTGCACGGTCCTGAGTCTTTGATAGTGGGGCTTCGTCAGGGGGGGCAGGGTTGTTGTGGGTGATCCCTTCCATCTTCCCACCTGGGTCACCATTATGCTCAAAGTAAAATTCATTAAAGCTGAATTATTACTGAGGTTCTGAAGAGGGAACAGGTAGCTCGCATGTGCTAGTCTATATCCTACCGCTGCGCTGAATATTCTAGATGCACCGAAGAGGACACAAGTAGTCCCAGCACAGCGGAGGGCTAAGGCAGGAGGATTCCAGATAGCTTCCTTTGTTGGATGTGGGGGTGCAACCCCTGTAGTTCCAGCACAGGGGAGAGCTGAGGCAGGAGGATTCTAGATAGCTTCCTTCGCTGAGTGTGGGGGCGCACCCCTGTAGTCCCAGCACAGGGGAGAGCTGAGGCAGGAGGATCATGAATTAAGAGGTCCTGAGAAAGGGGAGAATGAAAACCAAGAAAGAAGGGAAAGGAAGGATGAAGAAAGAGAGGAGAGGAAAAAGGAGGGAGGGAAGGAGAGAGGGAGGAATAGCCAAGAGGGAGGAGGAGATCTTTCAAGAGAGGGGAAACAGAATATAGAACTATAAAGAAGAAACAAGGGGGTGGGCATGAAGGATTGAAGGGGCCGAGGGTGTGGAGGAGGGAATGGGAGGACTAGACAACACTAGCCACCTGCTGCAGGAGACATACGGAGCCTGCTCCTATAGAAACTTCCTAAAGTGTATACACATCTAAATATAAAGAGACTTTAAATGGAGCTTCTTTTTTTAAGACACAGACTCCACTAGAGAGCCCAGGCTGGCCTCAGATCCTCCTGCCTCTCAGCCTCCATCACACTAGAATCACGGAATTGTTAGTCACAGCTGATGCTGGGGCAGGATCTCTGATATAGCGAGGATAGACGGCTCTAACAATCTACCAAAACTGGAATTATATGCTTGGGGACATTTTTCTGGGGTGGGTACAGCTTTCAACTATACTCAAAGGAACTTCCCAACTATTAAGCAAGAGTTTGCTTAATCTCCAGTGAAGTTTCCCAATCTGGTTCCTTCTTTTCATTCCACTGAACACATCGAAACCCAGGAAGGAGTCTAGTGGGGGTGTTCCCATGTCCCTTCCTGTCCATGAATGACATAGCACATCCTTTCTCTTCCTCTTTCTCCCATTACTCTCCACTGTGGAATATTAAAAAGAAGTGTGCATGTACATGTGTGTGTGTGTACATGCCATGCACACTGCTAAGAATTGAAACTATCAAACAGGACAGAGAGAGTCTACATTCTCAAGGGGCTCATTACATTCTTAGGGACCACATTCTTAAGAAAGATCACATAAACTGATAACCAGTGGCAGTACCATTAGATTAATTATATTTTAATATAATTCATAATTATGACAGCAGTTAAAATGTACAAACTATTAATTAAGAGTCAGAGACTATGCAGATAGAAAATATTTCTGATCATTTAGCTCCTCACTATGACACACAAAAGCCAAGACAAAGAAAAACTCCACAAAAGCTGGGGAGGTGATTCAGTGGGCAAAGTACTTGCCACCATAGTTTAAGGACCTGAGTTCAAATCCCCAGAACACACACACAGCACAGTCGAAAACATCCGTACTCTCAGTCCTCCTGGCTAACCTGGTATGTTCAGTGGAAATCAACAAAGAGATCCTGTGTCAAGGGAAGCCAAAGGCAAAGACTAACAAACAAGGCTATCCTCTGAACTCTACACTGTGGCATGTGTACACCCATAGTCACACATAGGAACATGTCTCTGCACACATGCACACACACATGAGAAAAAGGAAGAGAATACTCAAGCCTAACAGCTAGGATGTTGCTGGTCTCTAATCCAGCTGACCATTGAAATCCACATATCAGTAATATCCAGAATGACGTTTCCTCTTTCCAAACTAGCTTTATATTCAGACTGAGAACACAGCACGGTGGCCATCGCAGGCTCGCAGAAGGACTCAGTGATGAGTTTCATTTTAGGAGGATGATAAAGTTCTGTAAGAAGGGGGTTGGTAACCACTGCACAACATGCTCACAGCGGACTGCTCTGCTCAAACACCATGACCGAAAGCGACCTCAGGGAGGAGAGGGTTTGCTTCCCCTTACAACACTCAGGTAACACTCCACTACTGAGGGAAATCAAGACAGGAACTCAAAACTGATGCAGAGGCCGGGCCAGGTGGATCTCTGTGAGTTCGAGGCCAGCCAGGGCTACAGAGCGAGTTCCAGGACAGGCTCCAAAGCTACACAGAGAAACCCTGCTCACGGCTTGCTCATCCTGCTGTCTTATACAACCCAGGACATCCTGCCCAGGGGTAGCATTGCTGATATCAATTATTAAACAAGAAAATGCCTACAGGCCACCCTGGTGGGGGCATTTTCTCAACTGATGTCCCTCTTCCCAAATAAGTCCAGCTGGTGTCAAGCTGACGAAAATGCTAACCAGTATGTCACTTGACGGCAATGCCTGAGAAAAGCTACTCGTGGAAGGAGGGATTTGTTTGGGCTCGAAGTTTGAGGGAACACAGTTAATCACGGCAACAGGGGTATACAGTTAAGACTCCTCACCTCCCCATGTCTCCAGGGAAACAGGAAGCAGGCACTGACCAGGAACTGAGGAGAAGTGCAAACCTCAAAGCCACTTCCTCCCTTAAGGCTGCACTTCCCAAGGTTCAGCAACTGCCCCAAACAGCACCTCCTGAGAACCCAAATATTCAAATGCATGAGCCTGTGAGAAAATGACACCGAGCTAAGCACTTTCTTTTGGGGGGGGGTTCCAAAACAGGGTTTCTCTGTATAACAGCCCTTGCTGTCCTGGAACTAGCTCTTGCAGACCAAGCTTACCTTGAACTCATAAAGATCCTCCTGCCTCTGCCTCACACGTGCTTGGATTAAAGACATGCACCACCACTGTCCCACGAGCTATGCATTTTAAAGTGGTTAAAATGGTACGTTTCATTGCAGATAGACAAGTGTTGATTTTTTCTTCCTGCAGTAGGCAGAGAGATGTCACCATGCTGGTGTCTGCCAGGTGCTCCAGGAAATGAGTCTGCAGGCTGTATCACCCACCTTATTTTAGAGATGTTTCCCTGTCATGGGTGGGGACCAGTACATTCCTCCTCCTGTAAAATCCCTCCCTATTCCTTTGTGGGATATTTGGCGAAGGTCAGAAGGAAAGCCCAGGTCCAGGGAGTCACGAGAGCTGTGGTGTTCTGAACAACGCGGGTTGAAAGACCACACTCAACAGAGAGATCCCTGTATGGCAACATCACCTTCCTGTTGGCTGTCCTGGGCAGGCTCCAGGCTACCTCCCTGGCCTTGGAGAAGGTAGAACCACAGTGAGAGTCAGGCATGCCCTGCACAGTATCACATCTCCCAGACTAGCAGGCTGAAAGCTGAGCTGGCCAGGCAAGACTCCTCCATGTTGCCTCAGAATTTGATCTTGGGTATCACCGGACGTACTCGCCACCGAAGGCCACGGCTTAGTGGTAGCAGAGATTATCCCAGAGTGCAGTTGCTCACCTAGATCCCAGCTGCGATGGCCCAGAGTCATCTGAGACTAGCATCTGAGGCAGGCTAGACGCTCCATCAGCCAGGCTCGCTTCTCGAAAAAGACAGGAGACTGAAATGGTTATCTGCAGAGCGCCCTCCTCTCGGCTCTACACAGACACACTGGTTTGGTTATAGCTTCTCCACGTCTCCCTATCAGGACCCACTCTGCCCTGAAGGAGGTCATGGTGCTCACTGCTCTCTGATGCCTGATTGCTAAGCCCCAGGCTCTGCCAAGGGCCTCAGGTGGGACCGCCAAGCTCCCCTTCCTGTTTATCTGCAGATCTGGGAGGTTTTGCTCCTGTCCTGTCATTTCTCACCAATGGCCTGAGCATGAAGGGCGACCTCCCCCTTTCCTTGCTGTCCCCGGTAAGAGGCTGTCAGGCTTTGTATTCATCCATTAACCACAGAGGCAAACCACAAAATCTAAATAAACAAGATGGGGCATCTTAATTGGTTTTCCACTATGATAACAGGATACCCAAGACTAGGTAATTTATGAAGAAAACAGAATGATGAGTTGGCTTCATGGTCCTGGAGGCTGATAGTACCAGCATCCACCTGAAGATCATGTGTTGCTGCAGACATAGAAGGAAAATGGAAAGGCATGTGTGAAGAGGAGAGATAAGGGTCTGACGCCTGAGATACCTAACACACTCCTGTAAGAAAATTATTGAGCCATTCAAGTCACACCATACCCATGATATTACCAGTTTTAAGAAATAAGATCCAGGGCTTGTTACCACTGCCTCCTGGCATAACAGGAGTGACAGAGAGGAAGGGCTGCTAAGGCAGTTGGGGGTTCAATACCCATCACTGGGTTAGCCTCCCATCCTCAATGTTAGGGTCTGTGTGCAAAAGAAACAAAATCACATGTTCTCAAAAACACTCCCAGAATGAATCATGGGGAATGTCTGCTCAAAAGAAGAAGAGTGAAATGATAATTAATTGAATTAAATAACTCAAACCAACCACCTGCACAAGAAGTAAATTCACACACTGGGATGACTTCCCGAAGGTATGTTCTTCACAGTCTCCTGTAGAGCCTCAACTTTGTTGGCAGCTCCCCCAAAACAGACCCAGGTAGAATCTGAAACATGCATGCACGGGTAACCCAGGCTGGGAAATCCCAGCAGACCCGGACACCAGGCCATCCCCACATGACTACCAAGAATAAAGTCGACACTCTGCTCCTCAAGAAGGCAGTCAAGGATGAGGAGGCCTGGCTTGGAGGATACACTGTCCTGCTGGTCTCCAGAGCGATGTGGTAACCCTGAGTCTGTGTGTGCACGCGCATATGTGTGTGCTCTCAAGAGTGCCCTTTGAATGGAGGACAGAACAACCTTGGGCTTCTTTCCACAGGCACCACCCACCCTTTTTCCTTCTTGAGACAGTGCCTGTCACTGACCTGGAACTGGTCAATAAACCCCAGAAATCATGTTTCGGCCATGCTGGAATTACAAGGCCACTGGGTTACTAGCCTCAGGTTGTCTTCATGCTCTTCCAACTTAACCCACTGGGCTATCTTCCCAAACTTCTGAGTATTTTTTAAGATTAGTTACTGTTGGAAAATCAAAGAAGTAATTTCAGCCTTTGGTATGACCTTAAAGAAAAGGAGGGGGGGGAGTAGTGTAAATCAATTCCACTTTTCTATCACCAAATGTCTTCTATTGATCATGTTACTGAGCTTATATTTTGTAGAACAGACATAATAAGAGAAATGTAGCCCAGATGATGGTGAACGGGAAGCAGACAGAGAGACGATGAATGAAGAGAGGGGTGGGAACGGGGGTAATCTCTCCGCATTCTCATCTGAAACCAATCTCCCTCTGTCTCTCTATTAACCTTCTCTCTCTCTCTCTCTCTCTCTCTCTCTCTCTCTCTCTCTCTCTCTCNCACACTCTCCCCGCCTCCTGTAAACTGG
Organism: Ellobius talpinus; assembly: GCA_001685095.1. Classification (NCBI taxonomy): domain Eukaryota; kingdom Metazoa; phylum Chordata; class Mammalia; order Rodentia; family Cricetidae; genus Ellobius; species Ellobius talpinus. The sequence goes on from LOJH01018137.1 coordinate 17,118, forward strand.
TCCTCACACTCCAGGCCACAGTCCCCCTGCCCAGTCACCCAAGGGTAAAGTATCCCTCAGCTCCATGCCCCAATGCCCCCTGAAATCACTCAACCCAGCCCATTGTAAGCCAGATTCACTTTCTAGCCTCTTCCTTTCTAGAAAACCACAACAGAGGCTGCTGTCCATGTGTGACCTGACTCACACTGCCTCCTGATCCTCCCTGTATGACACAGAGGGCCCTGTTCTGTTGGCAACTGTGAGCACTCTTTCCATGGGCAGAGAGGACTCCTGACTGCTGGCCTCACTGTACCTAAATTAAAAATAAAAGCTAAAGAAAGGCAGTTTGCCTCCAGCACATCCAGTCTCTCAGCCTCCTTACCGAAGCTCTGCATCATGACAGGAGAGCAACTTCCAAACAGCTGCTACCTGTATGCTGCGGGAGATGCATTCCTCCCAAGTGGCTGTGTGCTGCAAGAGAAGCATTCACCTCAAGTAGTTCTGTGATGCAGGAAATGCATTCAACCTCAAGTAGTTGTGTGCTGCAAGAGATGCATTCACCTCAAGTAGCTGTGTGTCACAGGAGATGCATTCATCTAAAACTGCTGTGTGCTGCAGGAGATGCATTCACCTCAAGTAGCTGTGTCGCAGGAGATGCATTCATCTAAAATTGCTGTGTGCTGCAAGAGATACATTCACCTCAAGTAGCTGTGTGTCACAGGAGATGCACTCATCTAAAATTGCTGTGTGCTGCAGGAGATGAATTCATCTAAAGTGGCTGCCAGCGATTATTAGCAGCAATTAAGTGGTCTGCTCCAAAACCATTTCTAAAGACCATTATGCACCTTACACCTCCCCAGAAATCTGGATCTGCAGAAACACCAGGCTCCTGGAAGCCTGGTAATTGTTGATAAAATGTGTTAAATGGCTGGGTGCCATAGCAAGTCCTTTAATCCCAGCAGTCTGGAGACAGAGGCAGGCAGATTTCTTTTAAGTTAGAGGCCAGCCTGGGCTATATACACAGTGAGAGCCTGCCTGCCCCCCAAAGTGGGGGAAAGACATGTTAAGCACATTTAAAAAGCCTCAGCTGGTCTGACTGCTCCAAATTTGTGTTAAAATTATAGGGGAGCTGACAGCATCTTCAAGGCAGGAAGGTAAATATCCAAAGCAGCCAATCAAATGCTCCAGGTCGCCCAAGGAGAGGCACCACCCACAGTGCTAAAGACTGAAGGTTTCCTTCTCAAGTCTGGAGGAGTTGTGAGCAATGGCTTACCTGCCAGAGAGCAAAGCTTAGGAGCACAGGGAGATCTGAAATCCTTGACTCTCAATCTTTCCAGCTTGCAAAATGCCTTTCCTGAATTTTGGAGAGTAGGAGGGAACCTAACATTATATCACTATTAAATACTCACCTAAAAATTAGCACTGTCTATTTTTTCCCACATTTCCAGTTTGAAGTCATCTCTCCCCAAGGTGAGGCTGTGGAAGTGTGCTACCTGTGGGGACCTCTGGGACCTCACTATTAAACACAAATGTCACCGTGTGGCACAGTGGAGCACACCTTTAATGTCCGCATGGGAGGCTCACCATGAGTTTGAGGCCAGCTTGGTCTACATAGTGAGCTGCAGTCCATCCAGGGCTACATATGAGATCCTGTCTCAAAAATAACTGAAAAAAAAAGTGACAGTCATTAGCACTGCAAAATTACTTGCTTTCAAAAATGTGCTCATTGTATCTTGAAAGGAGTGCTAGAAAAGTTTTCTGGAAGGTGCGTGTAAACATAGGATACACTCAAGCCATGTGTTACTAAGCATGCATGTACACAGGCGTGCATGCAAATACACATACACACAAGATCACATATTCTAAGGTAATACATATTATTATTTATTTATTCACTTACTTACTGATGAATTTGAGTTTTCTAAAACAGGTGTTTTATATAGCCCAGACAAACTCAAGGTTAGCCTTCGACTTCTGATTCTCCTGTTCTGCCTCCTCACGTGCCAGGACTACAGGCATAGGCTTCTGTGAAATTCTTATATTCTTTGTCCATTTGCATTATGAAGCTTCCCCCGCCCATGAAAGCTACAGTTAAATATGGAGACCTAAGGACTTCACAAGTTTATCTTTGTGTCAACAATACAAAAGGTAAACGAGAGTGAAACAAAAATCCTGACAAAAGTTTCACTGAGACAGTGAGATTATAGGTAATCTTTTTTCCACTTGATTTTCTAAAACTCGAGAAATGAGGGGCTGGAGAGATGGCTCGGTGGTTAAGAGCACTGGCTGTTCTTGCAGAGAACCCTGGCTTTATCCCCAGCACCCACTTGGCAGCTTACAACTGTCTGTTCCAGTTCCAGGGGACCCAATGTCCTCTTATGGCCTCTATGGGCACCAGTTACATACATGTGACAAGGCATGTATACAGGCAAAACACTGAGACGCATAAAAGAATTTTTTTTAATGTTTAAGCTTGAGTAGCAAACTGTTTAGGCTAATCCAGCACATGCTCACTCATGCACGATCCTCTTTGGAGACTCTTACCTGAGATCATTTCATAGCAAGACCCACTGGGCCCTCTCTATTTACAATCTGTACCTTTATTATCTCAACATGAGCCTGATGTTAAATAACAGAAACCACTAATTAAGGTCACACAATGTCTTCCGAGTCCTCAGTTCTTAAAACCTCTGGGACGGTATTATAATAACAGGATCCAAGTGCGCATAGTTATGATGCATTAATTCTGGGTAAAAAGGGAAACTTTCATATTTTTCCTGAGTTTGTATCGCCTTACCCTGCTCACAAAGAATACTGAGAATCCATCAGATAAGGACACACGACATCACAGAAAGCATGGTGGGATGAAAAAACAGTCCTGAGAATCACGTTGGCTGCACTGCTCTTATTAACTATGTCAGAATGCAGCTCTGTGTCAGAAAATGCTGGCCAATGCATAAAAGAAACTGGGTTCAGGGCTGGGGGTGCATGTGACTGAGTTGAGCAGGAAGCCCTGGGCTCTGTCCACAGCACCACATAAGTCAGGTATGATGAGACATGCCTGTAATCCCAGCACTTGAGAAGTGGAGTAGGGCGGCCACCCACAATGGCAGAGAGTTCCAGGACAAACTGGACCCCATGAGACCCTATCTTGAATGGGGGAGGGGAGCCGGAACAAACACTAGTGATACTTCACTAGTAAGCAATGGGACATGTCCCCATAAAAAGTTGCAAACTATAACTAAATATGAAGGAAGAAAAACAATATGCGCCCACTAAGCTGTTCATTTTGTTCTCCTACTTCCCCTCAGCACCCTTTCCTGTGATAAAGACCCCTTCCTTCAGAGCCTGAGCTGACTCATCTCAGCCACAGTTAAGCATTGTTTTGTATACAATGAAACTAAGTAGTATTTTTCAATGTCTCAAACTTGCTTCATACACCATATGCCATATCCTAAATCAAAACTGTCAAAAAACAATTCCCACAGACCGTCTACATGATTCACTGTAGAAGCAATGAAAACTCGTTTTCTCTTTTCACCATACAGTCTGATTATAGTACTTAATTATAGAAAGACATGCTAACTAGCCAAGTTACATGAGAGTCTCTGTTGGTAATTATGACATCATTTCATGGATGTCCATGGGCTCTGCCATGGTGAGGGCGAGAAAGTATGTCATCTGAGGCTTCGTGGTGGCTCTGCATTCATCCACATTTAAATACAGAACTCCAAATTCAAAACTAGGATCTACACATGAGAGAAACCATACAGACTTTGTCTTTCTGGCCCTGCATCACCTCACTCAGTAATTCCAGCTGCACCCATTTTCCTGCAAATTTCAGAGTTTCTTTCTCTTTTATGCTGGATAAAATTCTCCTTTGCACATGCACCCCATTTTCATTATCCATTCATCAGCTGGAGGACATACAGGTTGACTCCATTTCCTTGCTATTGTAACTAGGACAGCAATGAACATAAACATGCAGCTATCATTGCCATGGGGTCCTCTGAGTATATTCCTAGCAGGGATAAAGCAGGGTCATAGGGTAGTTCTGTTTGAACCTTTTCAGGAAACCTTCCCACTGACTTCCACAGCGGCTCCACCTGTCGACATTTCCACCAGGAGTGGCCAAGGGTTCTCTTTTCCCTAGAACCCCATCAGCATCTACTCCCATTTGAGTTTATGGGCTGAGATGAAATCTCAAAGTGGTTTCACTTTGCACTTCCCTGGAGGCTAATGGTAGACATCATTTTAAAGATGAGCAAAGACAATGTCTTACCTAAAGAATACAACAGCAACAAAATGTAATTGCACCAAATTGGGAACACCAACATATGCTACACACACACACAAACACACACACACAGAGTGATATTTTACTTGTAGTTTAATAAATAAAGCTTAACTGAAGATCAGAATACAAAGCTAAATCACTAGAGGTCAGAGAATAGTGGCACACACCTTTAATCTCACGACTCAGGAGACAGAGGTAAATGGATCTCTGTGAGTTCAAGGCTACCCTGGGCTATACAAAATCAATCCAGAAACAGATCCAGGTGGTGGTGGCTCACACCTTTAATCTCAGTGTTTGGGAGTTGAGTCACACACCTTTAATCCCAGCACTAGGGAGGTGGAGATGGGAGCAGACACAGCTGGGCAGAGAGAGAGAGAGAGATAAAGGGGAAGAGACAGGAACTCACTGGAATGTGAAGTCTGAGGATTCATGGAGAACCCTTTCAGTCTGAAGATTTGGTAGAGGTAAAAGGTCTGCTTTGCTTTTCTGATCTTCAGCTTGAACCCCAATATCTGTCTCTAGGTTTT